>JANAVB010023160.1:5000-50889 GCA_029216955.1 Iris pallida
CCTCACCCCCGCAGTGCCAAATACGTGATCAGCCAGATTGTAGTCCCAAACCTTCTCGCTATCCCAAAGGTGCTTGATCCTCGTCACCGCCGCCTGCTCGCTTATTGGAACCAACCTGTCGCCATCGATCCTCTTCTGACAAAAGATATCGGCCTTGCCATAGCCAACCTCCATCTTGGTGAACCTCTCTCCGCTATCCCGGCCTCTCAATCAGCGACGTCGAGCTGTTTGCTTCGGCAATATTCGGGTACGAGCGGGAAAAATATTTTGCTCTCATGTACGTTATCCACAACGAGCTGATAGTGCACAACCGCTACCAAAGTTTCACCACCATCGCCGCATCAATGTCACACAAAGATCGGATATCCATCCTACATTCATCCATGGGTTTTGCCACCGTCTTCCAGGTGGACCACCGCCGATGCTCCGGGTTGGCGTGGTTCCCCCAAAAGAAGCTGCAGAAAAAATCTTCGATTACGTCGATAACTTTGTAAGGCGGGTTGCACCTCGAGAGGAGATACATCGGCATAGACATGAGAACATGATGGATCAACGTAATCCTGCCACCAGGAGAAAGAAGGTTCGCGCGCCAAATGCCGATTATGATCTGAATTTTGGACACCAGTGGTTCGAAATGGGTAGCGCTCTGCTTGCCGGAAGAAATCGGGCACCCTAAGTAGGAGAAGGGGGGTTCCTCTATATAATGCTCGTAGTTCGTATTACGTATTTTGGTATATGTGTACATGTTTTGACTCGTATTGTATGTCTCCTTGCATGGTTTATTTGGCATTTTCATTTGCTTGGTTCGGTTCAGTTTTGCTTGGTTCAGCTTGGTTTGGTTTTGCATGTGGACCACCTACCTACCCCCACCACTAACCCTATTTATATCTCACCTACTTTTCTCTCTCCTCATAACTCAGCATTTACTCCTCCTTCTTCTTCTTCCTCCCTGGCGTAGAGCTCCACCTACCCCTTCTTCCGCCGGCAAGTGTAGCTTGCTTCACGAGAGAACTCCATTTTTATTGCTTTAATGTCTTCCTTTCTCCATTTTTAGCTTCTTTAGTACTTAACATTTTAATTTCCATGGCTCACTTTGTGTAGATCTATGCTTGTTATATTTTTGAATTTCTTAGGTTTTGATCTATTAAACCTTGTTATTTGAAAGTTTTGAGTGTTCCAGGTTGTAGAGAATTTTGTTCTACCCTATTTTGACCTATAAAAGTTCGGATTCTGGCCTTAGGTGAAGATTTTTGGAGCTTGGAAGCATTGGATTTTGGTCCTTCTTTTCGGAAAATTGGAGAAGAAGAACAGGATTGAGCCGCATGGACTTAGCCGCACGGCTTTTCATGCGGCAAGTTCCCTTCTCGGTCACATGGCCTTTGCTACATGGTTAGCCACATCAACCTGATCCTCCTGACTGCATGGGACTTAGCCGCATGGCTGGGTTGACTTCGGCTGCATGAACTCCTTAACCCTCTGGCCGTATGAATCTGATCCTCTTCACCGCATGGGACCTAGCGTATTGCCTTGCTTGGACCGGGCTGCACTGATTGGCCCGAGCCGTATGAACTTTTCTCCCTGGCCGCATAGACCTATCTCCTCCCAGCCGCATGTGCCAGTCCCGTTCTTTCGTATGGCTGGGTTGACTCCTGGCCGCATAAACTTCTTTTTCCCACTTAGCCGCATGAACTTCTTTTCCCCACATAGCCGCATGAACTCGCTATCCCCGAGCCACATGAGCTCATGTTCCCTTCTTGTCGCATGACCTTACTTCCCTGAGCCGCATTAACCTTTCCTTCCCCTTGCCGCATGATCCTCTGCCGTAGGAGCCCGTCACTCTTAGCCGTATGAGCATGAGCATGATCCCTTGCCGCATGAGGCCCCTTCCCTTTCAGCCGTATGAATTCACTTCTCCAGTCGCATGCGCCCTTTTTACTCCTGCCACATGAGCCTTTTCCACCTAACCGTATGTCTCTTTCCATAGCCGTACACTCCTTTTATCATGATTGAGTTGTTACATTATGCTCATTGTCTTATGACCCTCTGTGTAACTTGGGTCCCTTGATAGAATGCTTGTACTATGTTATCCTGCATACATGCCATGAATACGACAGTGACCCGTAGTGGTGCACTCTTGACAAGTAACATGACATGCTTGTGGCCCGTCGTGAGGCACTCCTGACAAGTAAATCTGACATGATATACCTTAATATGCTGTTGCGACGGCTAGCATGGCATGATAAGTATAAATGGCCTGGACACCATGGGCGATTGTGTTTGTACAAATAAACTGAGATTGTCTTACATCATGTCTAGGACAAGGACCCCTGAGTACCACGGTCAGGGGGTACCTCCTGAAACTGACAAAGGCTAATAACTAGAATAATCCAGTAGTCATGAAGAGATTTCCTAGCTACAGGCAATCCCGTTATCTGGGTGCGCCAGTGGACTTGTAGCCTGCCGACGAGTAGGGTACATTTCTAGCACACTGTCACGTGTTGCACCCTTCATGAACAAGATATTCGACCTGGATAACATGGATGGTCTGCAGGGCTTGTGGCTGTTGGAATAATCTTACTGCATCTTGCTAGTAACTAGGCCTGTGATAACCCTACTTAGTTAAAGTATCAAGTCGTACTTATTGCTTGGCCGTGAATATTGGATAGAGTCTAACCCGTCTAGTCTTGTCCTGATCCTGTACAAGATTGTTACATGACCTGATTGTTCATGTTACTTTATCGATAAATGGTGGAAAACTAAGTTTTATTCAGATGAAGGGTTACAACCCTGGTCCTTGTTTGGTTTGTTGGCCCATTGGTCATATGGTCAACCTGATTTTAATAATTGATCAAAACTCTGTCTGGATATACGAAGCTAGTTAGGACATCTCAGCTTCTTGGACATAAGCAAGATTGGATATTCACTCCGTTCAAGACTGAAGATCTGTTTGCCTACTTGAGTCTGTATTTTCTATGCAATATAATTTTCACTTTATTTGAGTCTAGGAATACGTTGTATACCGAGTCGTACTGGCAAATAGGCTATCCCTAAAATAGTTCAAAATGTTTTCAAAATGACCTGTCAAAAAGGTTTTCAAAAAGGTTTTCAAAAATCACCAAAACCTATTTTTAAAACCCTAACCTAACCCTGACAGAACTCGGCCAGAGTTCGGCCAGAGTTCGGTTGGTGGCCGTTTGATTTTTGAATTCTCTGGAACTTGGTCCTCCTGCAGTTGCGGATTTGACCGAGATTTGCTCATAGAGTTCTGCCCGAATTTTGCTCGAATTCTGACAGAGTTCTCCCTTTGGAACTCCTATAAATAGAGAAGGATTTCGATCATTTCAATACACTCATTTACTTTCAATCTTCTCTCTATCTAAAGCTTTCAGTCTTCTAAAGAGTTTTCTAGAGCTTTAAATTTCAGATCCCAAGCCAGTTACAATCCTCTAGTCAATTTGCCAGTGCGCTACGGTCTAGAAGTTTCTGAGAGATTGTAATCAGAAGGCTTGATTGAAGAATACCTCTTCACATTTGAAGTTGGACGAGTTCTTCGTATCAAAGCTCGCATTGTAGAAGTTGCAAGGACTTCGTAAGAAAACTTGCGGTTTTTCCAATATCGGATTCAACTGGTAGCAAGAGTTCTACCGACTGGATTAGTCCTCAACAGAGGGATACCAGTATACATCGCTGTCTTTGCGTTTGCTTTCTGAACTCTGCCTTTACATTATTTCAACTGTGATTATATACTGTGATTGTGTTGCTAACATTTTTTAATTAGCATTATTCCGCTGCCAACTCTATTCACCCCCACTCTAGAGTATTACGCTTTACTATATCGTTCCTACAATTGGTATCAGAGCGGGTGTTACAGGTAAAGCGAGGTAACAGTGCTATTATTTATTCATTATTTATTAGATCACAGCACATCACATGGCTACTATGAAATTCACAAGTGAAGGTCAGGCCACAAACAGACCCCCACTGTTTGATGGTACTAACTATACTTATTGGAAAACACGGATGAGTTTCTTCTTGAAATCTCTTGATTTTGACTTATGGGCTATTGTTCTTGATGGCTATCAGAAGCCACCTCGTATAACTGTCGAGGGAGTTTTGGTTGAAAAACCCCAAAGCAGTTATACAGAGGAGGAAAAGAAAAAGGCCAGTCTTGACGCACGTGCTATTAATGCTCTTTTTTGTGCCTTAGACAGAACATAATTTAACAGGGTATCTACATGCACAACGGCAAATGGTGTGTGGAAGCTTCTCGAAGATACACATGAAGGCACGACTCAAGTCAAGGAGTCAAAAGTCAGCAGACTTACTCAAGAGTACGAGGCGTTCAAAATAAAGCCAAATGAAACAGTCACACAAATGTTCGAGAGGTTCTTGGATATTGTAAACCTTTTGTCCTCCTTAGGCAAAGATTACAGTAACCACAAAAAGATTTGCAAACTTCTGCGAGCTCTCACCAAGAACTGGATTCCGAAGGCTACAACTATCATTGAAGGAAACGACCTCACCACAATGTCACTTGAAGTACTCATGGGTAAGCTACTCACTCATGAACTGGAGCTGCAAGATTTTGAAGAACCTGCACCAAAGGAGAAGACTATCGCCCTCAAGGCTCAGCACAGAAAAGCTGCTGAAGATGACTCAGACAGCAGTGGATCTGACGCTGAAGATCAAGCTCTCCTAGCAAGGAATTCAAAAGATTCATGAGACATGAGAAGAGAGTCAAAGAGAACAACAGTAACAACTGGTACCAAGAAGATGCTGTCTGCTATGGCTGCAAGAAGAAGGGACATATGAAGAAGGACTGTCCCATCAACTCATCATCGAGCAAGAAGAACAACAGGTATGATAAAGGGAACCTGAAAAGATCAACTTCTCGAAAATATGCCAACACCAGCATATGGCATGAGAGTGAAGCTAGCGACTCAGAAGATGAACATTCAGAGGACGCTGCAAACATCTGCTTCATGGCAATCGATCAGGTACCTACTGAACCTGTAGAAACATATGATGACTTTACCTTTGAGCAATTAGGAGATGCCTTCAGTGACCTGATGCTTGACTACAGGAAACTGCGTAGTAAATATCAGACCGCTAAGAAGGTACTCAAAGAGTACAAAGGAGAAATAGGAAGACTTACCGACCTACTAGCTGAGGTTAGTGCTAATGTTAGTGAGTCTGGTGAGCTTTCCTCTATAAAGCTCTTATTACACGAGACTAAACAGTCATCCGAAGAGAAAGACAAGATTATAGACCAATTGAGAGAAGATCTTTCTAAAGAAAAGAAAAGTCTTAAATCTGCACAAATTAGAATGGAATCACTCACTTCTGATTATACTAAGTTATATGACACTTCCAAAAGGTTGGAAATTAGGTTAGGAAAACAGCCTGAGCTTGCTGCTTCCTACTCTAACACGTGTCACTTACCGAGAAATCGGAACATTCCCAAGCCAAACACTGTCAGACCAAACCATATAAAACCTTTACCCCAAAAGGTTAAGCCCAAACATGATCATAGGTATGCATTCTTCTATACTAGAAAACCCAAACCTACCAACCATGCACACCACTCAGCTTTCAACACTCGATATGCACAATGTCATTATTGTGGCCTCATTGGTCATATATCATCTGTATGTAGAATGAGAAAGCTTGTAGATTTAAATGTTTATGCTTGGATACCTAAAGCTAACAATTCAGGACCCTACAAGAAATGGGTACCAAAGGCTTCATCTGCAAATTGTTTTGTAGGTGGAACACCCTTCACATGCTAGAAGCAAATGGATCCTCGACAGCGGTTGCTCACGGTATATGACCGGTGACGCTACTCTATTTACAACACTGTCGAAGAAAAAGAAGGAAGGTTATGTTTCCTTCGGTAATAATTTGAAAGGGTATATTATTGGTATCGGTGATATTGGTAAGTCTCCCTATCCCGTGATTAAAGATGTCTGTCTGGTTACCGAGTTGAAACATAATCTGCTCAGCATAAGTCATCTAGCTGATCATGGTTATGGTATCAACTTTGACAAAGACAAATATACTATAGTTGATAGCTCAACTGGTAGTACTATCTTTGAAGGTATCAGGAAAGACAATATACATGTTTTCTATTTGTTAGAAGAAACTAACATTTCAGGTAGATGCTTAATGGCCAAGAGTGATGAGAGTCATCTGTGGCATATGAGACTCGGTCACGCTAATATGGATACAATATCAAGATTATCCACAAAGAAGTTAGTACGCGATTTACCAGACATAACATTCAAGAAGGATTCGGTATGTAGCCAATGTGAAAAGAACCAGGCTACCAGATCCACATTCAAGTCTGTAAACACAGTATATACTACTAGACCTCTACAATTGCTACACATGGATTTATTCGGTCCTAGCAGAGTTGCTAGCCTCGGAGGTAAATTATATGTATTTGTAATTGTAGATGATTTCTCTAGATACACGTGGGTATATTTCTTGACACGCAAAAATGACGCATTATCAGAATTTGTCACCTTTTACAAGAAAGTACAGAATGAAAAAGGTTACATGATCACTCGTATTAGAAGCGATCATGGTGGCAAATTCGAGAATGCTGATTTTGAGCAATTTTGTGACACACACGGTTTTATTCATGAGTTCTCCTGCCCTAGAACTCCACAACAAAATGGAGTTGTGGAACGTAAGAACAGAACTCTAACCGAAATGGCCAGAGTAATGTTAAATCAATTTAGCCTACCCAAATACTTCTGGGCTGAAGCTGTCAATACAGCTTGCTTTGTGATCAATAGAGTTCTAATTCGACCCAAATCGAAGAAGACTCCATTTGAGTTATGGTTTGATAGAATTCCTTCAGTTTCATACTTTAAGATATTTGGCTGTAAGTGCTTTATTCTTAATACTAAAGACAACTTGGGAAAGTTTGACGAAAAGGCCGATAAAGGTATATTTCTAGGTTATGCGGCCAAGAGCAAAGGGTACAGAGTCTTCAACAAACGTTCCATGATCATCAAAGAATCAATCAATGTCACTTTTGATGAATTGAACCAAATGACTCTTGATGACAGTGATGAAGATCTGCCTACATCAAGCTCAACTCCAGCTGATTCTCAACCAAGCTCTGCACTAGCTGAACCTCCTAGAGAAGATCCAGGAACCAGCTACCTTCAGAATGAAGCAAAAAGGTTAAAATTTACAGCAAATCATCCAAAGGATTTGGTAATTGGTGATATTACCAAGGGAGTAAGTACTCGTACATCCTGTAGAGATATTGTTTCTAGTGTTGCATTTATTTCACAGCTAGAACCTAAATCTATTGATGAAGCATGTAGTGTTAGTTTCTGGATAGATGCCATGCAAGAGAAATTGAACCAATTCGAACGAAATCAAGTTTGGGAACTTGTTCCCAAGCCTATTGATCATCCGGTCATTGGCACCCGTTGGGTATTCCGAAACAAACTAAATAAGGATGGTTTAGTAACTCGTAACAAGGCTCGACTCGTAGCTCAAGGATACAATCAAGAGGAGGGTATCGACTACGATGAGACTTATGCCCCAGTTGCGAGATTAGAATCCATTCGTATGTTATGTGCATTTGCATATTTTCATGATTTCAAACTTTTTCAAATGGATGTAAAAAGTGCTTTTTTAAATGGATTTATAAAAGAAGAAGTTTTTGTAGCACAACCTCCGGGTTTCACGGATTTCAAAAATCCTGACCATGTTTTCAAGTTGAAGAAAGCTCTATACGGTTTGAAACAAGCCCCTCGTGCTTGGTATGATCGTCTAAGCTCTTTTCTACTTGACAACGGTTTTTCAAAAGGAAAGGTTGACACTACACTTTTTATTAAATCTTTTAATGGCAAGCTGCTTTTAATTCAAATCTATGTTGATGATATCATATTTGGATCCACTGATGAATCTCTTTGTCAAGAATTTTCTAAGTGTATGCAGAATGAGTTTGAGATGAGCATGATGGGAGAGCTGAAATTCTTTCTCGGATTGCAAATCAAACAAACCGACAATGGGACGTTCATTAATCAAGCCAAGTACACAAAAGATTTACTAAAGAAGTTTGATCTGGACAATGTCAAACCTATTGGCACTCCGATGGCAACTTCAACAAAGCTTGATTCAGATGAACAAGGCAAGCCAGTCGACACACGTAAGTATCGAGGTATGATTGGTAGTTTACTTTACTTAACTGCTAGTCGTCCAGATATAATGTTTAGTGTTTGCCTGTGTGCACGTTTTCAAGCTAACCTAAAGGAATCACATCTGTCCGCAGTTAAGCGTATCTTCCGATACCTTAAGGGTACTTCTTCTGTCGGCTTGTGGTATCCCAAAACTAAATCCTTTGACCTTATTGGTTATTCGGATGCAGATTTTGCTGGATGCAAGGTTGATAGAAAAAGTACTAGCGGCACATGTCATTTCTTAGACAAGGCTCTAGTCTCTTGGTTTAGTAAAAAGCAAAATTCTGTAGCCTTATCAACAACAGAGGCTGAGTACATCGCCGCAGGACGTTGTTGCGCTCAGATTTTGTGGATGAAACAAACCCTAGAAGACTTTGATTTATTTTTCACACATATTCCCATTTTCTGTGATAACACGAGCACTATTAATTTGACTAAGAATCCTGTATGTCACTCTCGTACTAAACATATCGAGATTCGGCATCATTTTCTTAGAGATCATCATCAAAATGGAGATATAAACCTTGTGTACATAGATACTGAAAATCAATTAGCTGACATCTTCACTAAACCTCTAGCGGAAGATCGCTTCAATTATTTACGTCGAGAATTAAGAATTTTGGACGTCAGTAATATAAATTAATTTTATTTTTATGATTATATATCATTATGCATAACTGTATTAGAGACAAGCTAATAAAGAGTCTGTCTGTCACCACAACTACGGTTGAAGCGAAGCGGTATTTAAGAGTTCCCCGGTGAACCTCCGCCAGCTGGGACAGTACTCCTACAGCTAATCTGAGACAGTCACTGTGTAACGACATCTAATTCATAAAATATTATTAATTATGTTATTTGAAGACTAAAATAACTAATCTTTGAATTAAATATTTGAAACGAGTCAATGAAAAAGAAGTGGCAAAAATCAACTTTGAAGAACCCTAGGCGAATTCGGCCAGAGCTCTGACCGAATTCGGCCCGAGTTCGGTTGTAGGTATCTGTGTATATATCCAGAACCCGAGAGCTTCTTCTCTTTCATTGCTTCCAAACTATTTACAACAGCAGCAGCAGCCGACCCCGACCTCCTAACCCTAGTTCTTCACCAATCTATTGCTTCCAATCTACTTGGTAAAATCCTTCCAAAATTTGGAATCGTGCGGAGATCATCATTCTCTACAACATATCTAATTTTCGTGAGGTATAACTCCCTCTCTCTCCACCTTTCAATGGCACCTAGATTTAATCCGTCTAAGAGGAAGAAGACCACTCCTAGTGAGGAAGGGTCGTCTTCGAATCCTCACACGAATTCACTGTTTTCGCCGATCCAAAAGAGCGACGGTGCTTTCGATGGGTTCTTCTTTCAAACCCTCGATCAAGCCTTATTATGGTACGGTGACTTTTCCACCCGATCCATATGCGGCGGCGCTCCGGTTAAATGGACGGTATTTCCCGATCATCGTCACTTGTTTGAGGCATTAGGGTTACACTTATTTGTTAAACTGTGCTTCCCAATAGCTACTAATGCCATTAGATTGTTCTATTGCAATCTCGTAGTAAATACTTTTGACGTGAGCACACGTGTTGGAGGCATAGACATTGAGTTCAATGATGTTCTCCTAGCGGAGATTCTTGGTATTCCCAATGAAGGTGAACCGCTAGTTGACATCACGGAATTCGATTTCCCCGAAGGCACTACACTCACGAGTTTCAAAGCGGAACTCTGTGCACCTGACAGAGTACATTCTGGAAAGTTCAAGGCTAACAACCTGAACTTGTTTAACTACGAATTGTATCGCATCATCTACTCTACTCTACTTCCAAAATCTACTTCCAAGGATGATGTGACTTCGCTTGAGCTGTCCGCCATGTACCATCTTATTAAGGGGATTCTTTTTTCCGCCCCTAAGACTATCATTCAGATGATGGGACATTGTCGTGCTAGAGATTGAAATCTC
Organism: Iris pallida; assembly: GCA_029216955.1. Taxonomy (NCBI): domain Eukaryota; kingdom Viridiplantae; phylum Streptophyta; class Magnoliopsida; order Asparagales; family Iridaceae; genus Iris; species Iris pallida. Next base: position 15,160 of record JANAVB010023160.1, read on the forward strand.
TCTTACGCGATGATTCTCCCTCGTATCTTTCAGTGATTCGAGATCGATCTATCGACTTGTACTCAGGACTCTGAGCCCAAGTTTCTCCAGCTATCTCGTCGCAGCCGAACTGCTTCAGCTCCACCTCCTGCTCCTCATACTGCACATCCTCCACCACATCAGCCGTATGCCATGACTTTTGAGCGCATACATCAGCACTTATCAGCTTTGCACGTCTCGATGACGGACATGGCTCGCGAGCGTGAGTTCCGCGATGTCACCCGTTATCAGGCGATGGCAAACTCCTTGGCCGATCTGCGTTTTGCCCAGACTGGTCATTCTGCTGCTTCCATCCCTCGTGATCCAGCTTTTTCGGGTTACCGCTGTGAGGATGAGGCTGTCCATGCCTACTTTCAGCCAGGTAACGCCTATGATTGGTATCGTGCTCCTCGAGATTACGTTGGTGAGTTCTATGCTGGCGTCCCTACTCATCCTACTGGCGCTGGTACTTCTGGTGCTGGTACTTCCGGTCATGCTGGCCGAGCTGCTGATGATGATGATGAGGATAGTGATTATGAGATGTGATTTGATTATTTAGTGACATTCTATTGTATACTTGGAAATGCTCCGACATTCCAAGTTTTTATCATTACTTTTTAGTTCTTATCAGTACTTTGTAGTTTGATTTCAGTACTTTTTATCTTTATGGACATGTTTATGATGTTTCATTTATGACATCTTAGTTTATTTCAGCATTTTGTTTAGCACTATCTCTTTATACTGCTTCTTCATTACAAACTGCTTGTGAAATAGCATGCCTGAGATTTCTTTTATGTTTTTTTTAAAACTTTACATGCCTGTGATGATGTATGTTTACTCTTATACTTTTTATTTATTATGTTTTCTCACTTTTGTTCCTTATGCTTTAATTGCGGGGGAGCCTTCTACATTTAATACGGGGGAGCCTTCTCTTGTGCAATTATTTTGCTAAGTGACAAAGGGAGAGAAAATTTAAGATCTAACATTTTTTTTGTGAGTTAAATACAGGACATGAACAATTCACGTTTTGATTCTTTTTGAACAAGCTTAATGTTATATCATTCATAGTTTATCAATTATCAAAATGGAGGAGATTGTTGGCCCATTGGTCATATGGTCAACCTGATTTTAATAATTGATCAAAACTCTGTCTGGATATACGAAGCTAGTTGGAACATCTCAGCTTCTTGGACATAAGCAAGATTGGATATTCACTCCGTTCAAGACTGAAGATCTGTTTGTCTACTTGAGTCTGTATTTCCTATGCAATATAATTTTCACTTTATTTGAGTCTAGGAATACGTTGTACACCGAGTCGTACTGGCAAATAGGCTATCCCCTAAATAGTTCAAAATGTTTTTAAAATGACCTGTCAAAAAGGTTTTCAAAAAAGTTTTCAAAAAGGTTTTCAAAAATCACCAAAACCTATTTTTAAAACCCTAACCTAACCCTGACAGAACTCGGCCAGAGTTCGGCCAGAGTTCGGCCAGAGTTCGGTTGGTGGCCGTTTGATTTTTGAATTCTCTGGAACTTGGTCCTCCTGCAGTTGCGGATTTGACCGAGATTTGCTCATAGAGTTCTGCCCGAATTCTGCCCGAATTCTGACAGAGTTCTCCCTTTGGAACTCCTATAAATAGAGAAGGATTTTGATCATTTCAATACACTCATTCACTTTCAATCTTCTCTCTATCTAAAGCTTTCAGTCTTCCAAAGAGTTTTCTAGAGCTTTAAATTTCAGATCCCAAGCCAGTTATAATCCTCTAGTCAATTTGCCAGTGCGCTACGGTCTAGAAGTTTCTGAGAGATTGTAATCAGAAGGCTTGATTGAAGAATACCCCTTCACATTTGAAGTTGGACGAGTTCTTCGTATCAAAGCTCGCGTTGTAGAAGTTGCAAGGACTTCGTAAGAAAACTTACGGTTTTTCCAATAGTGGATTCAACTGGTAGCAAGAGTTCTACCGACTGGATTAGTCCTCAACAGAGGGATACCAGTATACATCGCTGTCTTTACGTTTGCTTTCTGAACTATGCCTTTACATTATTTCAACTGTGATTATATACTGTGATTGTGTTGCTAACATTTTTTAATTAGCATTATTCCGCTGCCAACTCTATTCACCCCCCTCTAGAGTATTTTGCTTTACTATATCGTTCCTACATGGTTATGGGTTGTAACCTGGTTATCTGAATTATCCTAGGGTTATCTCATCATTTATCATTATGATTTCCCATATTTCCAGTTTTTATTATTTACTTTTATTCTTGTGCTAATTGCTTGTTTTAGTTCTTAAGTGAAGCCTCCTTTGTGGCACTTTCTCTTTCTGGGATCTGACCCAGCTGGTTTTGTATGGCCAGATACCGGAGCAGCTCCAGAGGATCTACCTACCTTCCAGCCGGATGGTGACCACTAGACGGAATCCTGGCAACGAGTAGATTTATTTTGGCTCTCCCACTCTATTATAAAATATTCTTTTGAGGTATTTAGTCGACGAGCACATGTTAGCTCGATTGCACTTTACTTACTGTCTGCCTACGGGCTGTAACAAGATTAACAAATCCTACGGTTGACCATATATGACTAAAACTCTTGCTAGTCTTCTCATTTTGTAAAGGCTAGCTTCATGATCATCCAAATATGTATTATATGGGATACCTTACTATTGTATATTTGGTGCTCTAACATCTTATAACTGTTATGACTTGCTTGAGATTGAGACAATAGGCTTGTTCATGACCATAAGAGACTGATAGCTTGTAGTTAACCCTCATATAACTAGACAGCCGTGACCGTATAGTGAGATGGTTTCCATTTCATTATACGTAGCTGGCTATGTATGCCCCCGCTCTCCAGTATTCTGGTTCTAGCGCATTATATGGTTTGAGTGGTGGCCCATGCAGGTCTTGTAAATCAAGATATATGAGGGTTTACCGAATAGATGTCTCAATCAGCACTCGTCCTTGATCTCTACTTGTATCCTCTGAATCCCTAAAATTTTGACCTGATCACATGCTTGTATCTTTGATCTATCCTGGTCCTTCCTTATTGTTCACTATGTCATCTTCTTTAGCGATATTGTTCCTGGTCCTACCGATCGGCAAGGTGGAGTACCTCCCGTGGACCCGCAACAACCTGGAGATCAAGCCCAATATTCAGGAGTAGCCTCCAGAGTCATGCCTACTGGGGTCAAGAGCCGCCAGTCCAGCCAGTCCAGCCAGCAGAGCCTGATGATGGCATCTTGGTGGGTCTCATCAGGATATTGCTAGCTTCTCAGGATCGTCGGGGCGACGCCCTACACCAAGCAGTACAAGATGCTCTCAACCGAGGTGGTCACCAAGGTAACAGTACGACCGACAGTTTCAAGCGCTTGAACCCTTCCTTCTTCGATGGCAGCGAAGATGCTATTGCTGCTGATGCATGGCTTTAGGATACTGAGGTTATTCTTGAAGCAGCTAGGACCCCAGAAGACTAGAAGGTGGCCGTGGTGCGCCTACAGTTATTTGATTTGGCCTGCAGCTGGTGGGCGGCACAGGCCGTTGGATTTGTGGCACCTATTGCCTAGACAGTATTCTAAGAGAGATACCAGTCCAAGTATTTTAATACTGTAGCTTGTTACGATATACATACTAGATTCACCAATCTGAAGCAGATAGACAGGACGGTCGACGGATATGCGGTCGAGTTTTCGAGACTTAGTCGGTTTGCTCCTACCTTGGTAGCGACCGAGTTCGACAGAGCCTAGCGGTTCCAGCAGGGGCTCCATCTAGAGATTTCATTGGCAGTAGAACAGTTTGAGCATCAGACTTTCGATGCAGTATTGAGAGCAGTCAGGAAGCACGAGTATACCTCACAGAGGATCGTGGACCGAACCGAAAGCAGGAAGAGGTCCCATGGGCAGATGAGTCTGTCCTCAGTACCAGCCCCGGCAGCTAGGACTTTGAACATTGGAGTTCTGAGGCAGTCGGCTTCGGTTACATCGATTCAGCATTCAACCCCGGCATATCCTCAGCAGCAGAAGCAGAAGCAGTCTTCCGTAATGGGCTGCACTCATTGTAGAAAGCTATGACACGTTGTTTCGGAGTGTCGTAGAGTACAGGGATTGTGTTTGGCTTGTTGGGTACCGGATCATAAGATAGGGTCCTGTCTGAATAGAGCCAGCTCATCGTCGATGAACCTAACCAGTCCATCGGTTAGGGGACCAGCCTCAGCACCAGTACAGCAGAAGTACCAGCCTCCGGGGCCATTGCTGCCTCAGACACAAGCCTTCCAGCAGCAGAGACCCCAGCAGTATGCCCAGGTCCAAGCTCAGATTCAGAACCGACATAGAGGTTTCTAGCATGATGTCTTCCTAATACCTTATGCTTTTAGTTCCTTACTTGAAATGAATGATTGCATGGTGGACTGCTTAGTATAGCTTGCTCATGATTAGTGTAGCTTGTCCTTACCTTTCTAGCCTTTTAATTAAATTTTGAGGACAAAATTCTTTTAAGATGCGTTGAGTTGTAACGCTCGTAGTTCGTATTACGTATTTTGGTATACGTGTACATGTTTTGACTCGTATTGCATGTCTTCTTGTATGGTTTATTTGGTATTTTTATTTGCTTGGTTCGGTTCGGTTTTGCTTGGTCCAGCTTGGTTTGGTTTTACATGTGGACCACCTACCTACCCCCACCACTAACCCAATTTATATCTCATCTACTTTTCTCTCTCCTCATAACTCAGCATTTACTCCTCCTTCTTCTTCTTCCTCCCTGGCGTAGAGCTCCACCTACCCCTTCACCTGCCGGCAAGTGCAGCTTGCTTCATGAGAGAACTCCATTTTTATTGCTTTAATGTCTTTCTTTTTCTATTTTTAGCTTCTTTAGTACTTAACATTTTTAATTTCCATGGCTCACTTTGTGCAGATCTAAGCTTGTTGCATTTTCTAATTTCTTGGATTTTGATATATTAAACCTTGTTATTTGTAAGTTTTGAGTGTTCCAGGTTGTAGAGAATTTCGTTCTACCCCATTTTGACCTATTGAAGTTCAGATTCTGGTCTTAGATGAAGATTTTTGGAGCTTGGAAGCAATGGCTTTTGGTTCTTCTTCTCGGAAAATTGGAGAAGAAGAACAGGATTGAGCTGCATGGACTTAGCCGCATGGCTTTTCATGCGGCAAGTTCCCTTCTCTGCTGCATGGCCTTTCCTGCATGGTTAGCCGCATGAACCCGATCCTCCTGACCGCATGGGACTTAGCCGCATGGCTGGGTTGACTTCGGCCGCATAAACTCCTTAACCCCTTGGCCGCATGAACCTGATCCTCCTGACCGCATGGGACCTAGCTGCATGGCCTAGCTTGGACCGGGCTGCACTGATTGGCCTGGGCCGTATGAACTTTTCTCCCTGGCCGCATGAACTTTTCTTCCAGTCGTATGAGCCAGTCTCGTTCTTGCCACATGGCCGGGTTGACTCCTGGCCGCATGAACTTCTTTTTCCCACTTAGCCGCATGAACTTCTTTTTCCCACTTAGCCGCATGAACTTCTTTTTCCCACTTAGACGCATGAACTTCTTTTTTCCACTTAGCAGCACAAACTCGCTATCCCCGAGCCGCATGAGCTCATGTCCCCTTCTTACCGTATGACCTTACTTTTCTGAGCCGCATGAACCTTTCCTTCTTCCTGCCGCATGATCCTCTGCCGCAGAAGCCCGTCACTCTTAGCCACATGAGCATGAGCATGATCCCCTACCGCATGAGGCCCCTTCCCTTTCAGTCGCATGAGTTCACTTCTCCAGCCGTATGCGCCCTTTTTACTCCTGTCGCATGAGCATATTCCATCTAACCGTATGGCTCTTTCCATGGCCGTGCACTCCTATTATCATGATTGAGTTGTTACATTATGTTCATTGTCTTATGACCCTCTGTGTAACTTGGGTTCCTTGATAGAATGCTTGTACTATGTTATCCTGCATACATGCCCATGAACACGATAGTGACCCGTAGTGGTGCACTCTTGACAAGTAACATGACATGCTAGTGGCCCGTCGTGGCGTACCCCTGACAAGTAAACCTGACATGATATACCTCAATATGCTGTTACGATGGCTGGCATGGCATGACAAGTATAAATGGCCTGGACACCATGGGCGATTGTGTTTGTACAAATAAATCGGGATTGTCTTGCTTCATGTCTAGGACAAGGACCCCTGAGTACCACGGTCAGGGGGTACCTCCTGAAACTGACTAAGGCTAATAACTAGAATAATCCAGTAGTCATGAAGAGATTTTCCAGCTACAGGCAATCCCGTTATCTGGGCGCGCTAGTGGACTTGTAGCCAGCCGACAAGTAGGGCGCATTTTCAGCACACTGTCACATGTTGCACCCTTCATGAACAAGATATTCGACCTGGTGTAAAATCCCTAAAATTTTACTATATTTTTTTTATTAAAAATTGGTACTGATTTAAATTTTTTTTATAATCGTACGTCGCGTAGTTGCATTGCACGTCGTGCGCGAGATTTCATTTTCGTAATGGCTCGACGAATGCGAATATGTGTGAGCGTACATATTTTTAGAAAAACGTTTTCTATTTCAAAATAATAGATATAATAATTATTTTGCTATCATTTCTAAGTTTGTTATTTTTACTTCATTTCAAAAAGTTATTAATAATAAATAATATTTTTGTATACCAGAAAAGCATAATTATGTAAAAAAATAATTGTACATATTTCATAATTATTTAATAGTTATTTATAAATAAATAATATATTTTGAAATTATTATTATTAGTATTTTTGGAAAACATATTTTGAAATTATTGTGGCAATTTAAATCGGGATTTAATTTTTGGATTTATTTAAATAGATTAAATTAATATCTATATTTGGAATTTGAATTATCTTATTTGATTTTAAACTAAAGGATGGAATTCAATTAGATTTAAATTGGACTTGGGTTTGGATTTGATTGGTTTTAAATTTAATGAAATTAGTAGCAATTATCTATTAGGGATTTAAATCTTATCCTAGACCTTACCCTAATAGGATTCCAACCTCCTATAAACGGAGAGGTACTTGTCCTCTTTTTCCATTATTCTCCACAACTATTCTTCAACAAATTTCCAACCCTAACTAATTGCCATCCATAGATTTTATCGTGCGTGCATCGTGTCCGTGTCTCCATCTTTTCTACTAATTTCCACCATTATAATTACATTGTCACCTTCTTCGTGTCCACACACGAACACATATCATCATCTATCCCCGACACCAAGTCCTAAACCTAAAACCCAATTCCTAGCAAACCCAAACCCTAATCCTAAAACCTGCCACCCATGTTTCTAGCCATCCGCCGTCGACTTCATGGCAACCAGCCCCTGTCCCCGACCTTGACAACACCCCTCGACCAAAGCCGATCTCCCTCACCATCACAACAACCACCAGCACAACTCTACTTCTCGCCGCCATCTCCCCGACGAACCGCCAGCATGTCAACATCACCAAACCCCTCTCCTTGTCCTCCCCGACGACTTCCTCCACAACCCCGTCCCCTACGACGACACCCACGAACGATTTTCGATCACACAAAAACCACCCAGATCGGCGTCAACCACCGCGGTCATCTCCGGCCACCACCTCCAGGAAAAACCAAAAACCCTAAAATAAACAAATAAACACCACCATCACCACCCTTACCTAACAGTCGCACCGGCCACCCTGGTTCTCTGCACCATTGTGACTCCCTCAACGGACCACGGTCGTGCACGCTCTGCACCACCGAGGCGTCGCCGTCTCCTCCACCGAAATCCTCTCCGCGTCTCCGACTTCCTCCGCCACGCACCGTGCAGCCCTGATTCGCTGCGACAGCGCTGCCACGGTGTCGCTGCCTTGACCTCCCCCGCTGTTGACCTGGGCCGAGCTTCTCCTCACCTCCGTCGAGCCGACCAGGCCGCCGGCGTCGCCAGCCGACCTCCGCGCCTCACGAGGAAACCCTCCGACCGACTAAAACCCTCTCCGCAGTTCTCCTCCGCCCGCCTCCACCTTCTCTCTTCCGGCGAACCACCGCGTGCGTCCATCCGCGCCCCGCCGCACAGCCCTACCTGAAACCCTCTCTCTTCCGCCCTCTTTCCCTCGCACCCGCGCCGCGCTCGGCCTCGCCTCCAGCCGGCGACGACTCCTTCCGAACGTCATCCTCCTCCGATCCTCCGCTTCTCCCCGCTCTCTCGCGCTCACTCCCTCAGCTTCTCTCCAAACCTCTCTCTCCCCTCTATTTTTTCTAAGGGGAAGCTACTGCTTTGAATAATATAGGTTATATTATTTAATTACTGATATTTATTATTAGTATTATTTTATCATTATTATTATAGATTTTTATTTTGTTTTTTTAAAAGAAAGGAGGCACTGATGTCCCTTTAAATCTCTCTGTGGGTTGCTCTGACTTCTCTCGAGGGAGGTCACACTAGCAGCTAACTTTTGCTATTATTATTATTATTATTATTATTATTATTATTATTATTATTATTATTATTATTATTTTATTGAAAAAAGGGCAGCCACAACACAGTTGTGCTGTGTATTAGCTATTTATTTCTTTTTTCTTTCTTTTCTATTTTATTTGTATCTACTTATTAATGCAAAACATATATACAATAACATAGCACAAGTACAATATCTTGTAGATATTTTCTATTATAAAATATAATATGTGTACAGATTTTTATATGATTGGTCAGCAGTATTATTATTTTATTACTATATTATTGATATTAAAATTTCTAAACTATTTCGTAATAAAATATATTATTGAGGGTTGACCTTATATGTAAACTTAAAATTTGATTTCAAGGCATAATTATATTATCATTTATTGGTACTTTATCTGTAGCTTTTTCCTACAAATTTTATTTTGAAAAAAATTTGGTTTTCCTTAAAATGGTTTTAATATATATTCAAGGATTACTTAAAAACTATTTTATATAACAATATATATATATATATATATATATTTTTTTTTTTTTAACAATATATATATATATATATATATATATATAAAATATATATATATAATATATATATATAAATAGCTATCTAAAAACCATATATATATTGTTACTCTAAATTCCTCTTCGATTATCTTCCACTTCTGTGATTAGTCCTATACTCAATCCCTTGTCAATTCAAGACTACCTTATGTCGAACCTAGCTAATTTGACCCTTCTAGACCCAATGGAACTGTCCGTGCCACCATCCGAGGTCATCTTGCATAGTTGTTATACCGAAGTCGCAGTTCGTGCCACATTGATCATTACAGCACACCAGACGTACTACCAGGCAAGACATCTTGCCATTTGCTGTTTATTTATTTTAGCTCATATTTTATGCATTATTTATTATTTTCTTTATGCAAAATAAACTGTGATACATGGCACAACCTGTTAGAACTTACTGTTCATTTATATTTCCTACTATGTATTATTTTTCTTACACATTAAACCTAGATTTAAGGGACCACCATTGTGTGTTGCATTTATTGGCCTTAACACGTTGTATCACGAAGTTGTGTGTCGCATATAGAACACGGACATGCATGACTGCTGGCCACCGGTGAGTATAAGCCGTGCGATAGGAATAACTGCTAATAGAATTGCATGTTTAGTTTGACTTGGCGGTTAATAGAAGTTTTATGTTGTGGATACAATATAATAGGCATTGGGTGGGAAGAATATTTCCTTAATGTATGGGTCATATATGCACTGTCCTGATAGTCGGTTATCTCCAGTGGGAGGTACGGTCCTGATAGCCGGTTATCTCCAGTGGGAGGTACGGTCCTGATTGCCGGTTATCTCCAGTAGGAGATACGGTCCTGATTTCTGATATTCCTGATCCGGCCCATGCGTCAAAGGTTTGTTCTTTATTGCATAATCACTATAGTTCGGTTAGGTACCCTATTGTATGCATCCTTTATTTATTTGAGCAATATTTATTCAGTTTATATGGCATGATATTATGTGCCTTGTTACGTCCCTCTGAGGACCTGGTTATCTCTCCAGGTGTGTGCTCTTGTCTTTCGCAGGTGTTTTAGCTCTAGCCATGATCATCGTAATTTCTTCGAGGATGATTGCATTTGGATCGTCTTCGCTTCACTCGCCAAAATCATTTCTTTTTCTTATGTATTTTTTTCCTTTACTTGTTGGTAGTAGATTTGTCTCTGCCGAACATATTGTACCAAGACAATTCATTATAATTTTATGATATCTTTTATTCATTTATTTTGTGTCGATGAGATTAGTTATGGTTCTAATGTATTTTATAGCTTGTGTATCCATACGAGGCCCATGTACTTCGTATGAATACAACTGGCATGTCTACGTTCTTAGTCCTACGTATTTTGGGACTGGGGCGTTACATGTTTTTGTGGTGGTCCATGCAGGTCAATATAAATTGTTTGGTTACTTTACCGTACCAAGCAAGCCTGTGAATAGGATTAGAAGTCTAGGATCTCATCCACATACTTGACCTCTTTTCTCGATTCCATATTCGAACCATCGTTCGACTCATCGACTGCATCTTGCTTGATTCCTTCTATCAAAATTTTATCTTCCCTTCGTGCTTGCTAGAGATTGACCCTACTAGTTAGATGTCCCAAACACCCTTAGCTTAATTCTTTAAGTTGGAAAGAACACCCCACGACCTGACACACTCTTGACCATTAAGGAGAATATAACTAGTATTATCGAGACTATAGAGACTAGAGGAATTTAACCCATTTGGTCAACCAAGCCTTGGGCAATAAACCGTAGACTGATCGTATAGGAATAAACAAGACTTAGATTTTTATGACACTTAGACTATTCATATTGGTTCTTTATTTCAATCTTAATCTCACGTGCCTATATTTTTACTATCTAGACTAATGATGCTAATATAGCCTATTTTTTGCAAGATTAGTCTTTTATCGAGCTTGTTCAAGACATGTTATTTGGGTCACACCCACTAACATATTGTCTAATCAGAACCGGTACATGATGGTCTGGTCAACCGAGTGCACTTTGGTTCGCTTATATCTATCATTCTACATGGATGAGGACATAGCTAAACTTGTCCTTTAGAGTCCCATCCGCGACTGCCTTGGCAACTCCTTTTGAAATTTTTTTGGTCGTCCTTGAACCACGTATTCTTATTCGATAACGCCTCCTTCGAACTCTATATTGCTTTCGCCTTCACCTATTTTAGAAGGACAAAGGCGTTGTACTAGAACTTCCTCTAGCCTTCCTATCGAGTAAGACCATTATCACTCGATGTTGCTATATCTTCATCCTAAACTACTCGGCCCTATCAAGACCTCCTAATCGCTTAATTTAAGTGAATCAATTAAATCGTGCCCTCCACCTACTCTCAAGAGAAAATAACTTTAAGGTCTTTAATTTATTTCTTGAACCCATACCATTCGTCATTGCGCGTTATCTTAACCATTTTCCTTCTTGCGTTAATCCATGATTATCTTCGCCATTATTGAAATCACGACTCTAATGCATGTTTTCATTAAACGTCGTTTCCTTGTCTCGCCCAATGATTTGACAGTGCTTCCTCATCGCTACCCCTTTGTGCCTTCTCACCTCCTACTACTTTTAATTTCGAGGACGAAATTCTTTTAAGTTGGGTAGGAAGTAAAATTCCTAAATTTCTACTATATTTTTTTTATTAAAAATTGGTACTGATTTAATTTTTTTTATAATCGTACGTTGCGTAGTTGCATTGTACGTCGCGTGCGAGATTTCATTTTCGTAATTGCTCGACGAATGCGAATATGTGCGAGCATATATATTTTTAGAAAAATGTTTTCTATTTCAAAATAATAGATATAATAATTATTTTGCTACCATTTCTAAGTTTGTTATTTTTACTTCATTTCAAAAAGTTATTAATAATAAATAATATTTTTGTATACTAGAAAAGCATAATTATGTAAAAAAATAATTGTGCATATTTTGTAATTATTTAATAGTTATTTATAAATAAATAATGTATTTTCAAAATTATTATTATTAGTATTTTTGGAAAACAAATTTTGAAATTATTGTGGCAATTTAAATCTGGATTTAATTTTTGGATTTATTTAAATAGATTAAATTAATATCTATATTTGGAATTTGAATTATCTTATTTGATTTTAAACTAAAGGATGGAATTTAATTAGATTTAAATTGGATTTGGGTTTGGATTTGATTGGTTTTAAATTTATTGAAATTAGTAGCAATTATCTATTAGGGATTTAAATCTTATCCTAGTCCTTATCCTAATGGGATTCCCACCTCCTATAAAAGGAGAGGTACTTGCCCTCTGTTTCCATTATTCTCCATAACAATTCTTCCACAAATTTCCAACCCTAACTAATTGCCATCCATAGATTTTATCGTGCGTGCATCGTGTCCGTGTCTCCATATTTTCTACTAATTTCCACCATTACAATTACATTGTCACCTTCTTCGTGTCCACACACGGACACATATCATCATCCATCCCCGATACCAAGTCCTAAACCTAAAACCCAATTCCTAGCAAACCCAAACCCTAATCCTAAAACCTGCCACCCATGTTTCCAGCCATCCGCCGTCAACTTCACGGCAACCAGCCCCTGTCCCAGACCTAGACAACACCCCTCGACCAAAGCCGATCTCCCTCACCATCACAATAACCACTAGCACAACTCCACTTCTCGCCGCCATCTCCCCAACGAACCGCCAGCATGTCAACTGTTGACACAAAATCACAGTCAACCAAATATTGATACAATTGACAACATGATACTTGTAATATTTTAATACGACACATGAAGACTGAATTCAGTACAAGCCAGACGACAGCTCGCACCTGCAATGCTTCATAGTTTCAGTCTGTATTTTATATTTTTATTGAGTCTAGACTTATGTAAACTGAGCTGTGCTGAGCATTTTGAGATTTAGACTATACCTATACCACAAACCAAAAGCCCTACAAAACATCCAAATAGCCCATTGGCCCATTGGAACTATTCTGTGCTCTGGAGACAGAGTTCGGGCCGAACTCTGCCTCCTAAAAACCAGGACCCTAATTTTTAGGGTTGGCTGGATGCAAGTTGTCCAACGACCAAAATTTTGAATATTCCAACCAGAATTCTGGCCGAATTTTGCCTGTATACTATCCAATAAATAGGCCATAAATTCTCTCATTTTCAATCATCCAATCTTCTCTTCTCTTCTCTCTAAAGCCCTATACAAGCTATAACCTTCTCATCTACTAGCCACAAGCTCCCTAAGCCTCAAAGTGCTCAGTACTTTTCAGTTAGGAGTTTGTACAAGAGTTCAAGAAGTCGCTTGGAAAATTCCAAGCATCGCCACTGCGATCTCTGTAAGAAGTTGACGTGCTCTTCTGAAGAAAAGGCACGGGGTGTAACTACTATTTCATAAATAGTGGATTTAATCCTGAACTAGAGTTCTCAGGCCTGGACTAGTCCTCCACGAGGGAAACTAGGTTAAAATCGACTGTGTTTACGTATGCTTTCTTGCTCTTTACTATTTTTGCATTTACTCTGATTATTTACTATTGGTAAAAGATTTTAATTTTTAATTGGACAGTATTGTCATAAACTCTATTCACCCCCCCTCTAGAGTTGCCTATTTGTTCTTCAATTGGTATCAAAGCATAGTTCTCTCAACAAGGACTAACATCCTAGAGCTGATCCATGGCAACCACACAATCCATGATTTCCAATCACGGTGAAGGGCAGTCCACTCATAGGCCTCCCCTATTTGATGGAACTAACTACACCTATTGGAAAACAAGGATGAGTTTTTATCTCAAGTCGCTAGACTTCGACCTGTGGACCATTGTCACCGATGGTTACAAAAAGCCCGCCAGGATAGTTGTCAATGGTGATCTCGTTGAGAAACCACATGACAAATATTTTGACGAGAAGAAGAAACAGACGAGTCTAGACGAAAGAGCTATTAATGCTTTATTCTGTGCTATAGACAGGAATGAGTTTAACAGGGTCTCAACATGCACCACCTCTCACGAAGTTTGGAGACTTCTAGAAGTGATGCATGAAGGAACCACCCAAGTGAAGGAGTCAAAAATAAGTCGTCTCGCTCAAGAATATGAGGCTTTCAAGATGAAGCCAAATGAGACGATCACACAAATGATTACAAGATTCTTCGACATCATCAACCCCTTGTCTTCTCTCGGCAAATAATATACAAATCACGAGAAGATTCGCAAGATACTTAGGGGACTACCAAAGATTTGGAACCCTAAGGTGACAGCCATCATAGAAGGAAATGATCTCACGACTATGTCCATGGAGACTTTGATGGGAAAGCTGATGACTCATGAGCTTGACCTCAAAGACTTCGAAGAGCCTGCTCCTAAGGCAAAGGAGATTCCACTTAAAGCTCACCGACGAAGGGCTGATCCTGAAGAGACGGATGACGACAACTCGGAAGGTGAAGATCAAGCTCTCCTTGTCCGCAACTTCAAGAAATTCCTTCGCTTTAATCGAAGAAAGAAGAAACCACAAGAAGATGACGAAGAAGAGCCAACATGCTACGGTTGCAAGAAGACTGGACACGTCCGAAAAGACTGTCCATTCAAAAAGAAGAGCAACCGATATGAAAAATCATACAAGAAGGCTTCCTCAATAAAATATTCCAACACAAGTATTTGCCATGAAAGCAAAGCTAGTGACTCTGAGGAAGAAAATAACTCTCCTCAAGGCACCGCCAATGTTTGCCTAATGGTAACATCCGACAAGGTAACTAGAGAAACTCTCGATGATTTTACTTTTGATGAACTTGGCGATGCATTCAATGATTTACTCAATGACCACAAGAAAGTCATTAGTAAATATAAACACGCCAAGGAGAAAATCAAAAGTTATGAAGTCGAGATTCAAAGACTCTCTTTATTGCTTGATAATGTTAAAGATACTTCACCTATGGAAGTCACAAATGAGGTGTCTAAGCTTAAATTAAGCCTACATGATGCCGAAGCACGCATTGAAAAGAAAACACAAGAGATCACAACATTCAACACTGAGATTGCTGAAGAAAAGAATAGACACAAGATCTCTATCACTAAGATTTATGGTTTGAATACTAAGATTGCTGAACTGCAGGCTGTCTCTAAGAAATTAGAGACTAGATTGGGAAAACAGGTTGCTTAATCTCAAACCCAATCACATGAGACACACACAAAGCATAACACTACTCATACTAGTCAAACACGTCATCCACCTGCAGCACGTAATCATGCTTACATGTACACTCATTTCCATAAAGCACATAAACCACATGCTCGTAGAAATAATTCTCATATGACACATAATCACCATGCTATACATAGATACAATCATCACTATGTTGTACATAAACAAAATCACTATCATACTGCTTATAGATATAAACATCATCCTGCAGCCACATATAGTCATCAACATGCTCCACACCACTCTTACCATGCTACATATAGACATCATCATCATGCCTCTCCACACCACTCTACATATAGACATCATCACCATGCTACTCCACACCACTCCATATATAGACATCATCAACATGCTCGTAACATAAATAGGAATGCTATTTGTACTTATTGTGGATTATATGGACACATCTCACCACAATATAGAGTTAGGAGATTAGTAGATAGAAACATATATGCATGGTTACTGAAAACTAACTTTTCAGGACCCTCAAGAACTTGGGTACCAAAGGTCACATCTACTCTTGATGTAGGTGGACCTTCCCTCCTTAACTAAGAGTAAGTGGATTCTCGATAGTGGATGCTCGCGACATATGATGGAAGACGCAAATCTTTTTGCATCACTATCGATGAAGAGGGAAGGGTTTGTTTCCTTCGACAACAACCTAAAAGGATATATTATTGGTAATGGTACTATAGGTCATCCTCCTTCTCTTGTAATAAATGATGTCTGCCTAGTGACCGAGTTAAAGCATAACCTGCTCAGCATAAGTCATCTTGCTGATCATGGATATGATATTAACTTTGGACAAAATAAATACTACATTTATGATAGGTCAATAGGAGACATTGCTTTTGAAGGGATAAGAGAGGATAACATTTACATTTTCTATCTATCTAGAGATACTAACAGTGCTGGAAGATGTCTCTATGCTCACAAAGATGAAAGATTACTGTGGCACCAGCGTCTTGGTCATGCCAATATGGATACTATATCTAGGCTATCGACTAAGAAGCTAGTTAGAGGCTTGCCCGACATCACATTCAAAAAGGACACGGTATGTGCCAAATGTGAATTGAATAAGGCAACCAAGTCCTCATTTCATTCCATAAACTCTGTAAGTACTACTAGACCCTTGCAATTACTTCATATAGATTTATTTGGCCCTAGTAGAGTAGCCAGTCTTGGTGGAAAACTCTACGCTTTTGTTATAGTTGATGACTTTTCTAGATTTACTTGGGTTTTCTCTCTTACAAATAAAAGTGATGCTATTTCAGTTTTTAAAATTTTTGTTAAAAAGGTTCAAAACAAAAAAGGCTACATGATTACTCGGATCCGAAGTGATCATGGAGGCGAATTCGAAAATACTGATTTTGAAAAGTTTTGTGATTTAAATGGTTTTGATCATGAGTTTTCTTGTCCAAGAACTCCTCAACAAAATGGTGTTGTAGAGCGGAAGAATATGACTCTTGGCGATATGGCTAGAGTCATGTTGAATAAATTTTCTCTTCCGAAATATCTTTGGGTTGAAGCTGTCAGTACAGCATGCCATATTTTAAATAGGGTGCTTATTCGTCCTATTACGAAGAAAATACCCTATGAGCTTTGGTTTGGAAGAACTCCAAATGTTTCATATTTTAAAATTTTTGGTTGTCGATGTTTTATCCTTAACACCAAAGACAACTTAGGTAAATTTGATGCCAAAGCTGACGATGGTATTTTCCTTGGCTATGCTGCCAAGAGTAAGGGATATAGAGTATTCAACAAACGCTCATTAATTATGGAAGAGTCTACCAATGTAACTTTTGATGAGGATAACAGTGCAGCAATTACTCTTGATGATGATGTTGAGCCATCAACTTCTACTCCAATGAATACCACCACTGAAACCAATTCTCTGGAAGGCTTGCCAAAGAAATTTTCTTTCAAGCCGTCACATCCAAAAATTTTGGTTATAGGTGAGGTTTCATGCGGAGTAAGTACTAGATCATCATTAAGAGACTCCATTGCTAGTATTGCCTTCATTTCATAAATTGAGCCAAAAAAAAATTGCAGAAGCGTTTAATGATAAATTTTGGATTTCTGCCATGCAAGAAGAACTCAACCAATTCGAGAGGAGCCAAGCTTGGGAACTTTTTCCTAGGCCAGTAAATCACTCAATTATTGGTACTAAATGGGTTTTTTCGAAACAAAATAAATGAAGATGGTTCAGTTACAGGCAACAAAGCTCGTCTAGTAGCTCAAGGATACAACCAAGAGGAAGGTATCGACTACGATGTGACGTATGCTCCTGTTGTGAGATTGGAATCCATTCGAATGCTTTGCGCATTTGCTAACTTTTAAAATTTCAAATTGTTTCAAATGGATGTTAAAAGTACTTTCTTGAATGGATTTATTAAGGAGGATGTTTTTGTAAAACAACCCCCTGGTTTTGAAAATCAAAAACTTCCCGACCATGTTTTCAAGCTCAAGAAAGCGCTATATGGCCTCAAACAAGCCCCTAGAGCTTGGTATGAACGGCTAAGCAATTTCTTGCTTGAAAAAGGTTTTTCAAAAGGGAAAATTGACACTACACTTTTCATAAAATCTTTCAAAGACACTATTCTCTTAGTGCCAATTTACGTTGAAGATATTATATTTGGTTCTACTGATGAAACTCTCTGTCAGTCGAAGTATACAAAGGACATGCTGAAGAAATTTGACCTTGACAACGTCAAACCAATCAGCACTCCAATGGCTACTACAACTAACCTAGAACCAGATGAAAGCGGCAAACCTGTGGATCAACATAAGTATCGAGGTATGATAGGCAGTCTACTGTATTTGACTGCTAGTCGCCCTGATATTATGTTTAGCATTTGTCTGTGTGCTAGATATCAAGCTAATCCTAAGGAATCATACATGACTGCTGTTAAGCGTATCTTTCGATACCTTAAGGGTACGGTTACAGTGGGCCTATAGTATCATAAATCAACATTATTTGACCTCATTAGTTACTCTGATGCCGATTTTGCCGGATGCAAGGTCGACCGTAAAAGTACGAGCGGCACGTGTCATTTTTTAGAAAAGGCTCTAGTCTCTTGGTTTAGCAAAAAGTAGAATTCTGTCATACTATCCACAACAGAAGCTGAATATATCGCAGTTGGTCATTGTTGTGCACAAATTCTGTGGATGAAGCAAACATTGAAGACTATAACTTATCTTTTATGCACATTCCTATATTTTGTGACAACACTAGTGCTATAAATCTCACTAAGAACCCCATTTGTCACTCACGCACGAAGCACATTGAAATACGTCACCACTTTTTGCGTGATCACCAGCAAAATGGCACTATTAACTTAGAATTTATTGACACTGATCATCAGCTAGCAGATTTCTTTACCAAACCACTATCCGAAGAGCATTTTAACTTTCTTTGTCGTAAACTAGGAATTTTGTATGAAGCTGTTATTCATTAAAGTAACCTGCGTAAATATCGATTATGTCTTGATTCTTTATGATGAAATTGCTATGGGTACAAGCCGAAAGGGTCCTTCTGACAACAAGGCATAAAAGCCTAAGCGACACGGTGCACTAGTCCTCAGGACTACTGCTAGCTGGGATCCGGCCCCTGCAGCTACCCCATGGCAGCTTCAAAATATTGAATTATGGCATATTTCCTTGTTTATTACATGGTTTACTTTTATTTTATCACATGCTAAATTTCAAATTTTCAAACTTCACTTTGATTCGACATTGACTTTTTGCTATTCTCTTCTTGGCTTTTTTATTTTTGTATATGCATCTACTTATTATCATATTCTACTTAGTCTCTCTTACTTGATCAAATTTCTTTTCTAGCCTGATTTTTGTTCTGGTAACATAAACCAGAATTCGGGCCAAACTCTGCCTTACCCAGAGTTCGGGCCGAATTCGGTCTGGCTGTTCCAGAACCAAAAGTAGCCTCAGCCGCTGATCAAAATATGATCCAATGGTCCACATTTGTTCCGTCCATTCGTACCCCTACACTAAAACAGGGTTCCCCTCTTCTCTCTCCTCCATTGTCACCTTCTAAACTTTTCCAAACTATTTTTCTCCAAACCCTAACCCTAGTTCTTCCTTCCTAGAGCATATTTCTTCTCAAAACTCAAGGAGAAGGATTCTCTCACCATTCTCCTTCATCTTTCATCATCAAATTGAGGTATATTTCAACACTTCTCTCCATCTAAATTTCCTCAATTTTCTTTATTATTTTATGGCTCCAAAGTTGTTCAATAGGGGGAAGAGACTATGAACCGAGGGTGCGTCCTCTTCGAATGCTCCTTCTCGTGTTGAACCACCCGTTGAACAACCCAATCAATAACCCATTCACCCGTTGTTCAACCCACCTCGTCCACTCGACCCCAACACGTACGATGACCTGATATTTGTATCACTTGACACTTCTAATGAGTGGTTTAGTGATTTTTGATCACGTCCGGTGTATGCGGGTCAACCTATAAATTTTACTATCTTTTCACAATATGATTCACTTTTTCGTGATCTTTGTCTTGATGAACTTGTCACTACCAATTCGGTTATATATCTCAATGCCATCCAAATGTTTTACTGCAACCTTACTCACAATGATACACATATAATTTCACGGGTTGCGGACATTGATATTTCTTTTGATGATTTCGACTTGGCCGAACACCTTGAACTTTCGAAGCCAAACTCACGAGAAAAACTTGTTGAAGCTCGAAGGTTTCAATTTCCCGATGGGTCATCCCTAGAAAGCTTTAAGGACGACTTGTGTACCCCTAACACACGTCCTCGCAAGCTTCTCGCCAAGTTTCTCAATTCTTAATTATATGAACTTCATCGGATTGTCTTTAACATAATTTTGCCCAAAGCGGGATCGACCGATGAGGTTACATACTTTAAAATTTCTACTTTGTATCACCTCCATTTTCATGTCCCTTTTAATCTTCCATGTACCATGATGGACTGGATGATTAATGCTAGGAAGAAACCAAGATCCTTGGTTTATGCTCTTTATCTTCCTATGCTCTGTTGTGCCTTTCGTGTACCTCTTGATGAGTGCTAGTTCCTACCTGCCCCTGCCTTCCTCTCTAAGGCACGGTAGCTTCAGGCAGCCGTTGGCCCACCTATTGTGTCTGAGCACTCTGATGATCAGCCCGACGCACCTCCTCTTGGACAGGATGCGCCTCCTCCTCCTGCTACTCTTGAGTCACTTCAGACCATGCTTCACGATCGATTCACTTTAGAGGATGATCGCTGGACTCAGCTTGACTACCGAACCACCCTGCAGATGAGTGCCATCAGCAACTCACTGCACGATATTCGGTACTCTATGTCTCGCCATCCTTTCATGTCTATTCCTATGGAGCGGGACCCTGGTCGCGAAGGATACCGTATCGATGACCCTTGGGTTATCCGTTACCTGGATCCGGATGCGGCTTTCGTTGACCCTCGTCGTTCCTTCACTGATCCATCCGACGACGCTGGGCCTTCACGAGCTTGATGATGGATAGGGATTTCTCTTTGCTGCTGCTGCTGAGGATCGTAGTTTATGCTTTTCTGCTTTTTTAGTTGACGTAGTTGTTTTTATTTCTGCACTTTGGTTGTATTAGCACTCTCTATGTGACTCTTGAGACATTTTATTATGCAGTTTATCAGTTTATGCAGTTTATTATTATTATTTTTGGTGTGCTTGCCAATCATTATTTTTGGTTGTTTGATAAATGCCAAAAGGGGAGACATATTTTGCTATATCCATATTACATCATCATATCATTTTTTCTAGCTTTGTGTATCTGTGCTTTGGGAAAAAAATGTTTTATCAGGACAACAGGTTCAAAGCAATGTTTACGGGGGAGCTATTGCTAGCTCTGCACTAATTACGGGGGAGCTACGCTACTGCTTTTTAATGTGTCCAGGTATGAATATTGAATATACAAATATCATTTTGTCAATTATCAATCTTGGGGAGATTGTTGACACTAAATCACAGTCAACCAAATATTGATACAATTGACAACATGATACTTGTAATATTTCAATACGACACATGAAGACTGAATTCAGTACAAGACAGATGACAGCTCGTACCAGCAATGCTTCATAGTTTGAGTCTGTATTTTACATTTTTATTGAGTCTAGACTTATGTAAACTCAGCTGTACTGAGCATTTTGAGACTTAGACTATAACTATACCTCAAACCAAAAGCCCCACCTATTTTGTGCTCTGGAGACAGAGTACGGGCCGAACTCTACCTCCACACAGTGTTCGGGCCGAACTCTGCCTCCTAAAAACCAGGACCCTAATTTTTAGGATTAGCTGGATGCAAGTTGTCCAACGGCCAAATTTTTGAATATTCTAACCAGAATTCTGGCCGAATTCTGCCTGTATACTATCCTATAAATAGGCCATGAATTCTCTCATTTTCAATCATCCAATCTTCTCTTCTCTTATCTCTAAAGCCCTATACAAGCTATACCCTTCTCATCTACTAGCCACACGCTCCCTAAGCCTCAAAGTGCTCAGTACTTTTCAGTTAGTAGTTTGTGCAAGAGTTCAAGAAGTCGTTTGGAAAATTCCAAGCATTGCCACTGCGATCTCTGTAAGAAGTTGACGTGCTCTTCTGAAGAAAAGGCACAGGGTGTAACTACTATTTCATAAATAGTGGATTTAATCCTGAGCTAGAGTTCTCAGGCCTGGACTAGTCCTCCACGAGGGAAACCAGGTTAAAATCGGCTGTGTTTGCATATGCTTTCTCGCTCTATACTATTTTCGTATTTGTATGATTATTTACTATTGGTGAAAGAGTTTAATTTTTAATTAGACAGTATTGTCATAAACTCTATTCACCCCCTCTAGAGCTGCCTATTTGTTCTTCATCAACATCACCAAACCCCTCTCCCTGTCCTCCCCGGCGACTTCCTCCGCAACCCCGTCCCCTGCGACGACATCTACGACCAATTTTTGATCACACACAAACCACCCAGATCGGCGTCGACCACCGCGGTCGTCTCCGGCCACCACCTCTAGGAAAAACCCAAACCCCAAAAATAAACAAATGAACACCGCCATCACCATCCTTACCTAACAGTCGCACCGGCCGCCCTGGTTCTCTGCGCCATTGTGACTCCCTCACCGGACCACGATCGTGCACCCTCTACCCCACCAAGGTGTCACCGTCTCCTCCACTGAAATCCTCTCCGCGTCTCCGACTTCCTCCGCCACGCACCGTGCAGCCCTGATTCGCTACGACGGCGCCGCAATGGAGCCGCTGCCTTGACCTCCCCCGCTGTTGACCAGGGCCGAGCTTCTCCTCACCTCCGTCGAGACGACCAGGGCGCCGGCGTCGCCAACCGACCACCGCGCCTCACGAGGAAACCCTCCGACCGACCGAAACCCTCTCTGCAGTTCTCCTTCGCCCGCCTCCACCTTCTCTCTCGCGACGAACCACCGCGTGCGTCCAACCGCGCCCCGTCGCACAGCCCTCCGTGAAACCCTCTCTCTTCCGCCCTCTTTCCCTCGCTCCCGCGCCGCGCTCGGCCTCGCCTCCAGCCGGCGACGACTCCTCCCGAACGTCGTCCTCCTCCGATCCTCCGCTTCTCTCCGCTCTCTCGCGTTCACTCTCTCAGCTTCTCTCCAAACCTCTCTCTCCCCTCTTTTTTTCTAAGGGGAAGCTACTGCTTTGAATAATATAGGTTATATTACTTAATTACTGATATTTGTTATTAGTATTATTTTATCATTATTATTATAGATTTTTATTTTGTTTTTTTAAAAAAAGGAGACACTGATGTCCCTTTAAATCTCTCTGTGGGTTGCTCTGACTTCTCTCGAGGGAGGTCACACTAGCAGCTAACTTTGCTATTATTATTATCATTATTATTATTATTATTATTATTATTATTATTATTATTATTATTATATTAAAAAAAGGGCAGCCATAATACAGTTATGCTGTGTATTAGCTATTTATTTCTTTTTTCTTTCTTTTCTATTTTATTTGTATCTACTTATTAATTGAAAACATATATACAATAACATAGCACTAGTACTGTTTCTTGTAGATATTTTCTATTATAAAATATAATATGTGTACAAATTTTTATATGATTGGTCAGCAGTATTACTATTTTATTACTATATTATTGATATTAAAATTTCTAAACTATTTTGCAATAAAATATATTATTGAGGGTTGACCTTATATGTAAACTTAAAATTTGATTTCAAGGCATAATTATATTATCATTTATTGGTACTTTATCTGTAGCTTTTTCCTACAAATTTTATTTTGACAAAAATTTGGTTTTCCTTAAAATGGTTTTAATATATATTCAAGGATTACTTAAAAACTATTTTAAATAACAATATATATATATATATATATATATATATATATATATATATATATATATATATATATATATATATATATATATATATTGGATTATAAATAGCTTTCTAAAAACCGTATATATATTGTTACTCTAAATTCCTCTTCGATTATCTTCCACTTCTGCGATTAGTCCTATACTCAATCCCTTGTCAATTCAAGACTACCTTATGTCGAACCTAGCTAATTTGACCCTTCTAGACCCAATGGAACTGTCCGTGCCACCACCCGAGGTCACCTTGTATAGTTGTTACACCGAAGTCACAGTTCGTGCCACATTGATCATTGCAGCACACCAGACGTACTACCAGGCAAGATACCTTGCCATTTGCTGTTTATTTATTTTAGCTCATATTTTATGCATTATTCATTATTTTCTTTATGCAAAATAAACTGTGATACATGGCATAACCTGTTAGAACTTAGTGCTCATTTATATTTCTTGTTATGTATTATTTTTCTTACACATTAAACCTAGATTTAAGGGACCACCTTTGTATGTTGCATTCGTTGGCCTTGACACGTTGTATCACGAAGTTGTGTATCGTATATAGAACACGGACATGCGTGACTGGCTGGCCACCGGTGCGTATAAGCCGTACGATAGGAATAACCGCTAATAGAATTGTATGTTTAGTTTGACTTGGCGGTTAATAGAGGTTTTATGTTGTGGATACAACATAATAGGCATTGGGTGGAAAGAATATTTCTTTAATGTATGGGTCATATATGCACTGTCCTGATAGCCGATTATCTCGAGTAGGAGGTACGGTCCTGATAGCCGGTTATCTCCAGTGGGAGGTACGATCCTGATTGTCGGTTATCTCCAGTGGAAGATACGGTCCTGATTCCTGATATTCCTGATCCGGCCCATGCGACAGAGGTTTGTTCTTTATTGCATATTTACTATAGTACGGTTAGGTACCCTATTGTATGCATCCCTTATTTATTTGAGTAATATTTATTCAGTTTATATGGCATGATATTATGTATCTTGTTACGTCCCTCTGAGGACCTGGTTATCTCTCCAAGTGTGTGCTCTTGTCTTTCGCAGGTGTTCTAGCTCTAGCCGTGATTATCGCTATTTTTTTGAGGATGATTGCATTTGGATCGTCTTCGCTTCGCTCGCCAAAATCATTTCTTTTTCTTATATATTTTTTCCTTTACTTGTTGGTAGTAGATTTGTCTCCGCCCAACATATTGTACCAAGATAATTTATTATCATTTTATGATATCTTTTATTCATTTATTTTGTGTGGATGAGATTAGTTATGGTTCTACTACATTTTACAGCTTATGTATCCATATGAGGCCCATGTACTTCATATGAATACAGCTGGCATGTCTACGTTCCTAGTCCTACATATTTTGGGACTGGGGCGTTACATATTTTTGTGGTGGCCCATGCAGGTCAAGATAAATTGTTTGGTTACTTTACCGTACCAAGCAAGCCTACGAATATGATTAGAAGTCTAGGATCTCATCCACATACTTGACCTCTTTCTTCGATTCTATATTCGAACTATCGTTCGACTCATCGACTGCATCTTGCTTGATTCCTTCTCTCAAAATTTTATCTTCCCTTCGTGCTTGCTAGAGATTGACCCTACTAGTTAGAGGTCCCAAACACCCTTAGCTTAATTCTTTAAGTTGGGTAGAACACCCCACGACCCGACACACTCTTGACCATTAAGGAGAATATAACTAGTATTAACGAGACTATAGAGACTAGAGGAATTTAACCCATTTGGTCAACCAAGCCTTGGGCAGTAAACTATAGACTGATCGTATAGGAATAAACAAGACTTAGATTTTTACGACACTTAGACTACTCATATTGGTTCTTTTTTTCAATCTTAATCTCACGTGCCTATATTTTTTACTATCTAGACTAATGATGCTAATATAGCCTAGTTTTTGAAAGCTTATTCTTTTATCGAGCTTGTTCAAGACATTTGTTATTTGGGTCGCACCCACTAACATATTGTCTAATCAGAACTGGTGCATGATGGTCTGATCAACCGAGTGCACTTTGGTTCGCTTATACCTATCGTTCTACGTGGATGAGGACATAGCTAAACTTGTCCTTTAGAGTCACATCCGCGACTGCTTTGGCAACTCCTTTTGAATTTTTTTGGTCGTCCTTGAACCACGTATTCGTATTTGATAACGCCTCCTTCTAACTCTATATTGCTTTCGCCTTCACCTATTTTTGAAGGACAAAGGCGTTGCACTAGAACTTCCTCTAGCCTTCCTAATCGAGTAGGACCATTATCACTCGATGTTGCTATATCTTCATCCTAAACTACTCGGCCCTATCAAGACCTCCTAATCGCTTAATTTAAGTGAATCAATTTCGTTCTCTTAAATCGTGCCCTCAACCTACTCTCAAGAGACCATAACTTTAAGGTCTTTAATTTATTTTTTGAACCCATACCATTCGTCATTCCGCGTTATCTTAACCATTTTCCTTCTTGCGTTAATCCATGATTATCTTTGCTATTATTGAAATCGCGACTCTAATGCATGTTTTCATTAAACGTCGTTTCTTTGTCTCGTCCAATGATTTGACAGTGCTTCCTCATCGCTACCCCTTTGTGCCTTCTCACCCCTACTACTTTTTAATTTCGAGGACGAAATTCTTTTAAGTTGGGTAGGATGTAAAATTCCTAAATTTCTACTATATTTTTCATTAAAAATTGGTACTGATTTAAATTTTTTTATAATCGTACGTCGCGTAGTTGCATTGTACGTCGCGCGCGAGATTTCGTTTTCGTAATTGCTCGACGAATGCGAATATGTGCGTGCGTACATATTTTTAGAAAAACGTTTTCTATTTCAAAATAATAGATATAATAATTATTTTGCTAACATTTCTAAGTTTGTTATTTTTACTTCATTTCAAAAAGTTATTAATAATAAATAATATTTTTGTATACTAGAAAAGCATAATTATGTAAAAAAAAATAATTGTGCACATTTCGTAATTATTTAATAGTTATTTATAAATAAATAATGTATTTTTGAAATTATTATTATTAGTATTTTTGGAAAATATATTTTTAAATTATTATGGCAATTTAAATCTGGATTTAATTTTTGGTTTTATTTAAATAGATTAAATTTATATCTATATTTGGAATTTGAATTATCTTATTTGATTTTAAACTAAAGGATGGAATTCAATTAGATTTAAATTGGATTTGGGTTTGGATTTGATTGGTTTTAAATTTATTGAAATTAGTAGCAATTATCTATTAGGGATTTAAATCTTATCATAGTCCTTATCCTAATAGGATTTTCACCTCCTATTACAGGAGAGGTACTTGCCCTCTTTTTCTATTATTCTCCACAACTATTCTTTCACAAATTTCCAACCCTAACTAATTGCCATCCATAGATTTTATCGTGCATGCATCGTGTCCGTGTCTCCATCTTTTCTACTAATTTCCACCATTACAATTATATTGTCACCTTCTTCGTGTCCACACACGGACACATATCATGATCCAGCCCCGACACCAAGTCCTAAACCTAAAACCCAATTCCTAGCAAACCCAAACCCTAATCTAAAACCTGCCACACATGTTTCCAGCCATCCGCCGTCGACTTCACGGCAACCAGCCCCTATCCCCGACCTAGACAACACCCCTCGACCAAAGCCGATCTCCCTCACCATCACAACAACCACCAGCACAACTCCACTTCTCGCCGCCATCACCCTGACGAACCGCCAGCATGTCAACATCACCAAACCCCTCTCCCTGTCCTCTCCAGCGACTTCCTCCACAACCCCGTCCCCTGCGACGACATCCACGACCGATTTTCCATCACACACAAACCACCCAGATCGGCGTCGACCACCGCGATCGTCTCCGGCCACCACCTCCAGGAAAAACCTAAACCAAAAAAATAAACAAATAAATACCGCCATCACCACCCTTACATAACAGTCGCACCGGCCGCCGTGGTTCTCTGCGCCATTGTGACTCCCTTACCGGATCATGGTCGTGCACCCTTTGCCCCCACCGAGGCGTCGCCGTCTCCTCCATCGAAATCCTCTCCGTGTCTCCGACTTCCTCCACCATGCACCGTGCAGTCCTGATTCGCTGTGACAGCGCCGCCACGGTGCCGCTGCCTTGACCTCCTCCGCTGTTGACCTGAGCCGAGCTTCTCCTCACCTCCACCGAGCCGACCAGGCCGCCGGCGTCGCCAACCGACCTTCGCGCCTCACGAGGAAACCCTCCGAACGACCGAAACCCTCTCCGCAGTTCTCCATCGCCCGCCTCCACCTTCTCTCTCCCGGCGAACCACCGCGTGCGTCCAGCCGCGGCCCGCCGCATAACCCTCCGTGAAACCCTCTCTCTTCCGCCCTCTTCCCTCGCTCCCGTGCCGTGCTCGGCCTGGCCTCCAGCCGGCGACGACTCCTCGCGAACGCCGTCCTCCTCCGATCCTCCGCTTCTTCCCGCTCTCTCGCGCTCACTCTTTCAGCTTCTCTCCAAACCTCTCTCTCCCCTCTTTTTTTCTAAGGGGAAGCTACTGCTTTGAATAATATAGGTTATATTATTTAATTACTGATATTTGTTATTAGTATTATTTTATCATTTTTATTATAGATTTTTATTTTATTTTTTTAAAAGAAAGGAGACACTGATGTCCCTTTAAATCTCTCTGTAGGTTGCTCTGACTTCTCTCGAGGGAGGTAACACTAGCAACTAACTTTTGCTATTATTATTATTATTATTATTATTATTATTATTATTATTATTATTATTATTATTATTATTTTATTGAAAAAAAGGCAGCCACAACACAATTGTGCTGTGTATTAGCTATTTATTTCTTTTTTCTTTCTTTTCTATTTTATTTGTATCTACTTATTAATGCAAAACATATATACAATAACATAACACTGGTAGTACATCTTGTAGATATTTTCTATTATAAAATATAATATGTGTACAGATTTTTATATGATTGGTCAACAGTATTATTATTTTATTACTATATTATTGATATTAAAATTTCTAAACTATTTCATAATAAAATATATTATTGAGGGTTGACCTTATATGTAAACTTAAAATTTGATTTCAAGGCATAATTATATTATCATTTATTGGTACTTTATCTGTAGCTTTTTTCTACAAATTTTATTTTGACAAAAATTTCGTTTTCCTTAAAATGGTTTTAATATATATTCAAGGATTACTTAACAACTATTTTAAATAACAATATATATATATATATATATATATATATATATATATATATATATATATATATATATATATGTATATATATATATATATATATATATATATATATATATATATATATATATATATATATATATATATATATATATATATGGATTATAAATAGCTTTCTAAAATCCGTATATATATTTTTACTCTAAATTCCTCTTCGATTATCTTCTACTTCTGCGATTAGTCCTATACTTAATCCCTTGTCAATTCAAGACTACCTTATGTCGAACCTAGCTAATTTGACCCTTCTAGACCCAATGGAACTGTCCGTGCCACCATCTGAAGTCACCTTGCATAGTTGTTACACCGAAGTCGCAGTTTGTGCCACATTGATCATTGTGGCATACCAAACGTACTACCAGGCAAGACACCTTGCCATTTGCTATTTATTTATTTTAGCTCATATTTCATGCATTATTCATTATTTTTTTTATGTAAAATAAACTGTGATACATGGCATAACCTGTTAGAATCATTTATATTTCCTACTATGTATTATTTTTCTTACACATTAAACCTAGATTTAAGGGACCACCTTTGTGTGTTGCAATCATTGGCCTTGACACGTTGTATCATGAAGTTGTGTGTCACATATAGAACACGGACATGCGTGACTGGCTGGCCACCGGTGCGTATAAGCCGTGTGATAGGAATAACCGCTAATAGAATTACATGTTTAGTTTGACTTGGCGGTTAATAGAGGTTTTATGTTGTGGATATAACATAATAGGCATTGGATGGGAAGAACATTTTCTTAATGTATGGGTCATATATGCACTGTTCTGATAGCCGGTTATCTCAAGTGGAAGGTACGGTCCTGATAGCCGGTTATCTCCAGTGGGAGGTACGGTCCTGATTATCGGTTATCTCCAGTGGGAAATACGGTCCTGATTCCTGATATTCCTGATCCAACCCATGCGTCAAAGGTTTTTTCTTTATTGCATATTCACTATAGTACGGTTAGGTACCCTATTGTATGCATACCTTATTTATTTGAGCAATATTTATTCAGTTTATATGGCATGATATTATGTGTCTTGTTACGCCCTCTGAGGACCTGGTTATCTCTCTAGGTGTTTGCTCTTGTCTTTCGCAGGTGTTCTAGCTCTAGCCGTGATCATCACTATTTCTTCGAGGATGATTGTATTTGGATCGTCTTTGCTTCGCTCGCCAAAATTATTTCTTTTTCTTATGTATTTTTTCTTTGTTGGTAGTGGATTTGTCTCCGCCCAATATATTGTACCATGATAATTCATTATCATTTTATGATATCTTTTATTTATGTATTTTGTGTGGATGATATTAGTTATGGTTCTACTGTATTTTACAGCTTATGTATCCATACGAGGCCCATGTACTTCGTATAAATACAGCTGGCATGTCTATGTTTCTAGTCCTACGTATTTTGGGACTGGGGCATTACACCTGGATAACCTGGATGGTCTGCAGGGCTTGTGGCTGTTGGAATAATCTCACTGCATCTTGCTAGTAACTAGGCCTATGATAACCCTAGTTAGTTAAAGTATCAAGCCGTACTTATTGCTTGGCCGTGAATGTTGGATGGAGTCTAATCCGTCTAGTCTTGTCCTGATCCTGTACAAGATTGTTACATGGCCTGATTGCTCATGTTACTTTATCGATAAATGGTGGGAAACCAAGTTCCATTCAGATAAAGGATTACAACCCCGGTCCTTGTTTGGTTATGGGTTGTAATCTGGTTATCTGAATTGTCCCATGGTTATCTCATCGTTTATTATTATGATTTCCCATATTTCTAGTTCTTATATTTACTTTTATTCTTGTGCTAATTGTTGGTTTTAGTTCTTAAGTGAAGCCTCCTTTGTGGCACTTGCTCTTTCTGGGATCTGACCCAGCTGGTTTTGTATGGCCAGATACCAGAGCAGCTCCAGAGGATCTACCTACCTTCCAGCCGGATGGTGACCACTAGATGAAATCCTGACAACGAGTGGGTTTATTTTGGCTTTTCCACTCTATTGTAAAAATATTCTTTTGAGGCGTTTAGCCGACGAGCACGTGTTAGCTCGATTGCACTTTACTTACTGTCTGCCTACGGGCTGTAACATGATTGAAAAATCGTAGGGTTGATCATGTATGACTAAAACTCTTACTAGTCTTCACATTTTGCAAAGACTAGCTTCATGATCATCTAAATATGTAATGTATGAGAAGCCTTACTATTGTATATTTGGTGCTCTAACATCTTTGTAACTGTTATTACCTACTTGAGATTGAGACAATAGGCTTGTTCATGACCATAAGAGACTGATGGCTTGTAGTTAAACCCTTATATATCTAGACAGCCGTGACCGTATAGTGAGATGGTTTCCATTTTATTATACGTATGTGGCTATGTATGCCCCCGATCTCCAGTATTCTGGTTCTGGGGCGTTACACTCTATATAGAAGCCTGAAGTGGAGGCAAGCTCCATTCTTGTCTGCGGGGATGGGGACTCATGAATGTAAATTCGTCTCTTGGTGGGGTTAATCTTCTGTCTAGACGTAGACTCGTATCGGCTGAGTGTGTGCCCGATGTCCTGTACCGTATGCTTCTTCCTGACGGAGAAGATGATAATGTCGACCACATACCCGATATGCGACACTAGAGGTCATCCACTGGTAGTGTAGAACTGTTAGAAATGGTTGGACAAACTTAGCTTAATAATATTACGACTGAGCACTTCGACGGCAATGATGAAAAGCATCGCCGAGAGGGGTTCTCTTTGGCGTACTCCTCTGAAAGATTTGAAAATGCCAGAGGGATGCTCGTTGATGGTGATAGAGAACCAGGAGTTGCTAATCGAATGCCAAATAATGTCGATCCAGATTTTTGAAAAGCCAAACCTGCGAAGGATGCTGGAAAGGAATGCCCACTCGACTCGATCATAAGCGTTCACTATGTCTAGCTTCATAGCTATGTTACCCCCTCTATTCTTCTGGCCCATTTTGTCGATGAGCTCCTTCGCCAAAAGGATGTTGTTGGATATGTTTCGATCTTGCAAGAAGCAATTTTGCTTCATGAAGATGATGTGGGGGAGAAGCGATGACATTCCGCTCGTGATGAATTTGGAGAACACCTTGTTGACGTAGTTGCAGACGCTAATCGACCGAAAATCGGAAAAAATGGACGAATTCTGCGACTTGGGAATCAGCACTAGATGGGCACTGGTGATCTCGTGCGGGTAGGCTAACCTTTCGAAAAAGGCAGTGATTGCATCTACCAGGTCGATGCGAATAATCTTCCAACTGGATTCGAAGAAAGCACCTGAAAGACCATCGGGTCCGGGTGCACTTCCGCTGTCGAGGGTCTTGATAGCGGCGAGGATCTCTTCCTCACTCATTGGCTGAGTTAGGGAGTTATTATCGTCGACTTGGATGATGGACGGGATGGCGCCAAGTAGGTCCGCGTCCTCGCATAGGATCTCATTGGATTAAAGTTTGGAGAAGAAGTTCTCGGCTTCTCTGGTGATCGCTTCCCTGCCGCTAATAGACCCACCAGACTCTGATCGAAAGCTATGGATAAATAGGTTAGCTTGTTTCTGTCGAACGCATGCATAGAAGTAGCGATAGTTGTTGTCGCCATGCGCCTCCTACTTGCTCCTCGACTTCTGCCTCCAGAACTCTGTCTCGATTTCGATCACATGCTTCAATCTGGCTTTGGCTTTATTGAGAGATGATCGCTGCTCCGTGCTTCTCCCTAAGTCGTATGCCTCCTTTCTTCTGCAAACCTCCTCTCGATAGCTTTCAGGTTGAAGAAGATGTCGTCTTATGTGGCACGGTTCCATGTACCGAGGGACCACCAACAAGTACTGATGCTTATTGCCACATGAACGATGGGGATGGCATGGTGCACCGAAGACCAAGTGATCCGGACAATGTCAAGGAAATTGGGGTGGCAGGTCCAAAAGTTTTGAAATTTGAAACACTTACGACCGCTGGGCGTGTGGATGATCGACTCAAAGAGGAGCGAAGAATGATCTGACTCCAACCTATTCAAGCGGGAGACATGAGAGTGGCGAACCATATCTCGCCATCGCTGGTTGACGATGAACTGGTCTTGTCGCGAACTCTGTAAGGAATCGCTGACTTGGGAGATGGTCCAAGTAAAAGGGTTGCCCAAAAAATTCGTGGATGAGAGGTTAGCGTCAAGGAGGAACTGCTAGAACTCATACATGAAACCCGCTATTGGAGGAACACCGGACTTCTCGCTGACCTCTGTGATGACGCTGAATTCCCTTCCACAAATCCAAAGAAAATTAAGGAATCTGAGCTGCAGATTGAGGAGCTCATTCCATAGCGCCCGCCTGAGCCTTTTTGTACTTCCATCGTACATGATCGAAAGAAGGACCTTCTCGCCGATGGGTTGGTAGCGGAAGAGGATCGAGGCGGAGTAGTTTTAGACGTCGGCCAACTCCGCAGTAATGTTATTGTCCCAGAATATCCAAATATCTTTTGCTTTGGTGAAAGCGTTGGAGAACCCTAATTTGATCATATAGTGGTTGGTCTTGTGCTCCAATGTCTTGGTTTCGATCACCGCGAGGATTTTGAAGTTATGCAGCTTCTTAAGAATAATTAGTATAAACCCCCTATTTTTGTGAATTTTTACTATATCTTATTTTACTATTTTTCTGCATTGTTAGTAACAGTTGGCTGCTAAAATTATAACAAATTTATATACCTAAAATCCTAGTAATAGTCAATAAATATTTTCACTTGTATTTTCACAAGTATTCTTTATAATAAATGGTGAGTAAACTTTTGAAAATTCTTTTAAAATTTTAATTGGATTTTATGTGGAAACGTTGGTATTCTTATATAAGGTTATATATATATATATATATATATATATATATATATATATATATATATATATATATATATATATATATGTTTTTTTTCACAGAACAGCCATCATTTTATTCATTCATAGGACAAAAAAATTGAAGTACAAAACTTAGTTACACTACAAACTTGTATCTCCAAACTAATGCGAGCACTTGATGGATGCCTTCGATATCTGTCTATGAATCTCCGTCACCATGGCCTCCTTCGAAAGCTTGTAACCTTCGTAACGCCATTTGTTACGATTTTTCCACAAAACCCATAATATAGCACCCACCCCGATCAGTCGTTTGTGAAGATGCTTCCCACGCCACCATTTGTACAGTCTTAGGATCAATGACACGCTCCTTACCTTGATCTGAAAGTCTATCTACATCGAACTCCATATCTCCCTAGCCAACTCACCTTCATGAAAGATGTGTTCCATGGTCTATACTGTTGTGGCGAGTGCTACATTGTAAGCTACCCACGGATGAGAATATCATGAACATGGGATACAGTCTGGCATCTAAATGCTATATATATATATATATATATATATATATATATATATATATATATATATATATATATATAATAAAAATATATGTATAGTAAAAAAATATATATAGTAAAAATAATATGTATAGTAAAAAATATATATATAAAAAATATATAAAATATATAAATGTATAGTAAAAAAAATGGAAAACAAATATTGAGCCACTGTTCACAAAGTGAACAGTGCTCCCATATGCTCAAACCTCCTGTTTCTCGCGAAAACAAGCGCAGCAAGGAATCAATCTTTCGATTTTGGAATTCAAATGAAGTTCAGATTTTTGCCAAATAATTAGGAGATCTCCCCGACCTAATCCCTTTCCAATTCGATCAAACCCAACGCCCATAGGATTAAAATCCGACTTGAATTGGAAATTTAAACACCCTATATAAACTTTCAAAATTTACGGTTCTTCGACAATACTCCATCGATCCCGCAGCCCAACTCAAATCCGTCGAACTGAGCCTTCCCGACATCCCCACACTCGACAACCACCGTTGCACGTCGCAGTCGACCGTCGCACCGTCGTGGACGACCATAGTTTCGACCGCCAAGAACAGGACCCCTGTTTCGAACCACAGCAGAGGTACCCTCTTCCCCATTCGATTTCTCCTAGATTACTTGATGAAATTTCGATTTAGAAAATCCTACGAATAGCCTATCTGAACCTCTTGACACCCCAACAACTGGTTCAGGGAATAATCATGTCAGCAATTTAGAAAATCGACGTAAAGTCGACAAAAACCAACTGTCACGATTGATAGAAATTGGTTTCATGTACCCCTGTTCGAAGTTAAATTCTAACCATCCTGGTAAGAGTTACAGGAAATTTCCTGAGCAAAGTTTTAGATCATATGCAACTCTTAAATTCCCTTATCGTAGTTTAATTTCTCATCAACTGTATGCAATTAATTTTGACTCAAAACTTGGAGAAAAATTAGTTTTCAAAACAACAAAATTAGGAAAAACTTTCTGATACGGCGTTCGCCCCCAAAAAACCAGACGATGAGGTCGCAACCTATAAGCATCGAAAGGCGCATATGGATGTTGTCGATGTGTTGGAACTGACGGAACTTGATTTTGTTGTCCGTGCGCGACGAAATCAATACGTATCCGTCAAGATACCCCGTATCGACCACTGTATAAAATAGGCCTTAACATTGTGTACGGTCGTTGGTCCGAGACGAAACATGTGTCAATAGGACCGTATTGATTGTTTGGTCCTGTATGCCAAGTTTGGTCCAATTTTTAGAAGGTCGACCGGAACACATTTTTTACGGGCACGCGATCCGATCTAATAGAAAAATTGTGCACGATCCACCGGAATCCAACTTTGGACATACGGTTGAGTTCGTCTCGTCAAATCAGACCCGTAGACATGTAGTTTGATGACTTTAGAGACCATAGGTACTAGCACATTTTTCG
>JANAVB010023161.1:0-42247 GCA_029216955.1 Iris pallida
AATGTTTTGGGATCCGATTTCTCGGCTTGTAGTCGATGTAATCGGTTCTGTAAATTTGGTTGTGGAGCCCTACATGTTGTCTAAAAGTGTGTTTAAATAGAATTTCTAATAAGTAAATGGGTTGGCAGGAATCCTTCCAACTTTGGGTTTCAATTAGGAAACTGTTCTACTTTGGATCAGTTTTTCGCCAATCTTCGGGCTCGCTTTACGATGCCCATGACGCAAAACAAATCAAAACTTAAAGGGGATCGGAGAGGGTTATGTTTTGTCGTACCTCAACAAACGGAACACGATTCGGTGGAGCATCGAGGGAGATACGACGTATCGAACATTGCGTGGCTCATGTCATTGCTGCTGTTGCTGTGTTCTTCTCTGTTGAGCCCGGTGCGCACTCGTGTATGCCGCCGCGACGGCCTACGCCAACGTGGTCACCCTCGAGGTCGGGGGTCATGGGGTTGGGGTGGCGCCAGGTTGGAGGAAATGTTTCGGCTAGGGTTATGAGGTTTTTGACAAAATTTTGAGAGTTGCTCTCGGGATCTCTATTTTATACTTATATATGTAGAACTGTAACACAGGGGTCGACCATGTATGCTGCTCGCTGGGTTGCTTTGCATGTGGGCTGGGTCACGGATTGGGCTGATTATGTGGCTGGGCATGCTTGGGTCAGGCTTGCCACAGTTCGAGCTTGGTCTTACTTCTCCACTAGTGTATATATATATATATAATATATATATATATATATATAATATATATATATATATATATATATAATATATATATATACACACATATACATATATATAATATAATTTATATATAAATACACATATACAATATTTATATTACATACACATGCACATATGTAAAACCACTAAATTTCTACTATTTTTTTATTAAATTTGGTACTGATTTAAAAAAATTTGTGTTGTACGTCGCGTTGTCGTATGTACGTCGTGCACGAAATTTTATTTTTTCATAATTGCTCGACAAGTGCGAATATGTGCAAGCATACACATTTTTAGAAAAACATTTTTTCTATTTTTATAGTTTCAAGATAATAATATAATAATTATTTTTAGCTATCAAAATTTTTAAATTTATGATTTTATTTATGAAAAGCCTTTTATTTAGACAGTTATAATAATAAATAATATTCTTATAAAATGGTATACTAGAAAATTGTATATTGTAAATATTATTTGTGCTACATATATATTTCGTAATTAATTATTAGTTT
This sequence comes from Iris pallida, assembly GCA_029216955.1. Classification (NCBI taxonomy): domain Eukaryota; kingdom Viridiplantae; phylum Streptophyta; class Magnoliopsida; order Asparagales; family Iridaceae; genus Iris; species Iris pallida. The sequence continues at coordinate 1,238 of JANAVB010023161.1, forward strand.
ATTTTTAAATAATGTAATTTTGAAATTATTATTAATAGTATTTTTGGAAAACATATTTTAAAATTATTGTGACAATTTAAATCTTGATTTGAATTTTAGATTTATTTAAATTAATATCTATAATTGGAATTTGAATTATCTTATTTTTAAACTAAAAGAATTTAATTAGATTTAAATTGGATTTGTATTTGGATTTGGATTTGATTTATTTTAAATTTATTAATAGCGTATTATTTAAAAGGGGATTTAAATCTTTTTCTAATCCTATTCATTTGGGAATTTTTACATCCTATAAATAGGCAGGTACTCATCCATATATTTCTATTCTCCAAATTCTACAATCAAACGTGCGTGCATCGTGTCCATGTTCTCCGACCAAATTCTTATTCCATCTATTTACAGATACATCTATTTATCATGTCGGACACACCCCCCGACATGCAACAATAAATCGTAGCCCCTAAACCTAATTTCTTCCGACCCTTGCCGCCAATGCCTACGGTCGACTTCCCGACACTGACCACCACCACGCCAGCACCCTCACCTCCTCCCAGACTTCTCCGCAGCCCTTCTTCCCAAGTATCACATACCCAAACCAACCTCGAATTTACCACCGCAGCCCGCTACTTCCCGTCGAAGCGCTATATCAACCACCGCTCAGCCGACCCGACTTCTCTGCCAGACTTCACCCTTGGCCACCCAGCGGATCACCTCCAGATCAACGTCGTCTCCCTCAAAATTCGTTACCACCTCCTCTTCTGTCCAAGCCGTTGCCTAACCCCGTAACCACCATCCGCACCCACGGCATAGCCACCTCCTCCTCCGAACTCACCAATACCACCAACCATCACCACTGCCACCAAGATGCCACCATACCCGCGGCCAACACCGCCATCTCGGCAGTCTTCCCTGACCCAGGCCTCAGGCCGACCAAACCACCACCACCACCATCGAAGGAAAAGAAAGAAGGGAACCCAAACCCGAGCCCAGCAATCACCACCCCTTTGCCGCGGCCATCGCCACCACCACCACAACCAAAAAAAGAGAAATAAACAAATTCCCCTCACCATGTCTCCGTCACACCTCCGCAGCGCCACCAGCCTCCGGTGAGCCCAGATCGACCGTGCCACCATAAACCCTCGCCGCCGACGAGATCCCTCCTTGCAGTGCACCCCCGCGTCCGGCGAGTCCACTTCTTTCGGCCGGATCCGCCAAGCCCCCGAGCCTGTCCTCCTCTCCACCGCCTCCTGGTGTCGCACCGTCGCGCGTCCGACGAGATCCCTCCTTGTCTAAATACATTTTTTTATTTATCAAAGTATTTAACCTAAAATTATTTTGGCCAAATAAAATTGCAGTTTTCAAATTATTATATATAACCATCTTCAAGTATTTGTGTAAAATTATTTAAACTCATAAAATATATTTTCAAAGGTTATAAAATATTTTCTAAAATCATATATTTCAAATTTCCTCCGATTATCCCCAGTCCATGATCAATCCTAATTTTCTATTCCTTTGCAATTCTTTCCTTTCTCCTACTGACCCTAACTAAATGACCGTCCTAGACACGATGGACAGCCCATGCCCTCGTCAGAGGACCTTTGAGTCGTTGTAACATCAAAGTCGTCGTTCATGCTACCTAGATCATCGCAGCACACCAGACGTCCTACCAGACAAGACACCTTGCATTTGATGTTTATTTATTTTAGCTCATATTTCATGCATTATTTATTTTCTTCATGTAAAATAAACTGTGATACATGGCATAACCTGTTAGACTTATTGTTCAGTTATATTTCCTGCTAGGTATTATTTTTCTTACAAATTAAACCTAGAATTAAGGGACCACCTTGTGTGTTACATTCATTGGCCTTGACACGTTGTACCACGAAGTTGTGTGTCGCATGTAGAATACGGACATGCATGACTGGCGGGCCACCGGTACGTATAAGTCGTGCGATAGGAATAACCGCTAATAGAGGTTGCATGCTTAGTTTGACTTAGCGGTTATAGAGGTTTTTTGTTGTGGATACAACTTAGTAGGCATTGGGCGGGAAGGACAATTCATTAGCGTATAGGCTTCGATGCACTTTCTCTTGTGACCCGGAAGCTCCGCTGGAGATACGGGATTGATGACCTATGATTACTTACGGCCACTGACATTCTACGAAACGTTATGCTCTTATTGATAGGGGTGAGCGTTCGGTTTATTTCGATTTAAACCGAACCGAATTAGCCAAAACCGAATAAACCAAAATTCTAAAAATGCAAAATCGAAACCGAATCGAACCGAATAATAAATTCGGTTTATTCGGTTTGTTTCCGTTCGAATTAATGGGTCGGACCCAATGTTGGAATCGTGGTTAAATTATACTAAAAATTATAATTTTGATACACATATTTGTTGAATTTTGAAATTATGCACAAAGTTGGACTAGTTGTTAAATTATCAATGTTAGAATTGAAAACACATACATAGAATTATTATTTTCAAAATATACATTTTCTTAAATTGAGAATATTTACATATTTATATAATTCTTATTCGGTTTTCGGTTTGGACCGAAACCGAAACCTAAAACCGAAATCGAATAAGAAATTATTGTATTTTGAAAACCGAAACCGAACCGAATATTTTTGAAACCGAACCGAATCCCTTATTCGGTTCGGTTCGGTTCGGTTCGGTTTTCGGTCCAAAACCGAATAATGCTCACCCCTACTTATTGATGAGGCCTCTGGTGCCCCAAGGGGGACCATGCCGATCCTATTTAGCCAGGGCCCATGCGTAGGAAGGATTGTTCTTAACTATATTTCACTTAAAACAGTTGGGTACCTTTATCCGTTAGGTACGAGTACTTTTGGTTTGGGTACTTGTATCTGACCGTGGCTTGGAACAGTAACTTGTCGCGGATTAGTTCGTCACATCTTGTCCCTGTTTGGTTGTAGGTGTGACTTACTACTTCGATGAGAAGGTATAGAACCTTGTTGGGGTCCGGATACCATATTGGGTTTATATCATGGAAAGATACGTCACCGTAAATTAGTTTACCATCTCCTATCCTTGTTTGGATGGGAGGGATGGTACGCTAGTTCAATAGGTGTGTATTGGACCATGTTATAATTCAAATGACTTATTTATTTGAGCAATATTTATTCAGTTTAAATGGCATGATATTATGTGTCTTGTTACGTCCCTCTGAGGACCTGGTTATCTCGCCAGGTATGTGCTATTGTCTTTCGCAAGTGTTCTAGCTCTACCCGTGATCATTGCTATTTCTTTGAGGATGATTGCACTTGGATCGTCTTCGCTTCGCTCGCCAAAAATTATTTTCTTTCTCATGTATTTTTCCTTTACTTGTTGGTAGTGGATTTGTCTCCGCCCAACATATTGTATCAGGATAATTCATTACCATTATATGATATCTTTTATTCATTTATTTTGTGTGGATGAGATTAGTTATGGTTCTACTGTATTTTACAGCTTATGTATCCATACGAGGCCTATGTACTTCGTATGAATACAACTGGCATGTCTATGTTCCTAGTCCTACATATTTTGGGACTGGGGCGTTACATATTTTTGTGGTGGCCCATGTAAGCCAAGATAAATTGTTTGGTTACTTTACCGTACCAAGCAAGCCTGCGTATAGGATTAGAGTCTAGGATCTCATCCACATACTTGACCTCTTCCTAGATTTTATCTATCGTTCGACTCATCGACTGCATCTTGCTTGATTCCTTCCATCATAATTATTATCTTTACTTCATGCTTGCTAGAGATTGACCCTACTAGTTAGATGTCCCAAACACCCTCAGCTTAATTCTTTAAGTTGGGTAGAACACCCCACGACCTGACACACCCTTGACCATTAATAGAATACCAATGGTATTATCTAGACCATAGAGACTAGAGGAATTTAACCCATTTGGTCAACCAAGCCTTGGTAAATAAAACCGTAGAATGATGATAGGAATAAACAAGACTTAGATCCTTATGGCACTTAGACTATTCTTATTGGTTCTTTATTTCAATCTTAATCTCACGTTCCTATATTTTTACTATCTAGACTAATGATGCTAATGTAGTCTAGTTTTTGCAAGCTTATTCTTTTATCCAGCTTGTTCAAGACATATGTTAATTGGGTCGCTCCTACTAACATATTGTCTAATCAGAACCGGTACATGATGGTCTGATCAACCAAGTGCACTTTGGTTCGCTTTTATCTCTCGTTCTACGTGTATAGTGAAGAACAGATAGCAACTCTAGAGGGGGGTGAATAGAGTTTATATAGAAAATAACCAATTAAAAAATAACTCTTTTACGAATTATAAATAATCAGAGTAAAATACGGAAAGTAAATGAAGAGCAAGAAAGCATACGCAAACACAGCAATTTTAACCTGGTTTCCCTCGTGGAGGACTAGTCCAGGCCTGAGAAATCTAGCTCAGGATTAAATCTACTATTTGTGAAATAGTAGTTTACAACCCGTGCCTTTACTTCAGCAGAGCACGTCAACTTCTTACAGAAAATCGCAGTGGCGATTGCTTGGATTTGTCCAAGCGATTTCTTCAACTCTTGCACAAGAATCCTAACTGAGAGATGCTGAGCACTCGAGACTTAGGAGGCTTGTGGCTAGTAGATGGGAAGGGTATGGCTTATTTGAGCTATAAGAGAGAAGAGAAGAGAAGATTGGATGATTTGATATGAGAGAATTCTTGGCCTATTTATAGGGTTTTTGTAGGCAGAATTCGGCCAGAATTCGGTTAGGAAATTTCAAATATTTGGCCGTTGGACAACTAGCAACCAGCTAACCCTAAAATTAGGGATGCTGATTTTTAGGGGACAGAGTTCGGCCCGAACTCTGTGTGGAGGCAGAGTTCGGCCCGAACTCTGTCTCCAGAGCACAGAGCTGGTCTAAGTGGCCAGTGGGTATTTTTCTGGATGGTGGAGTTTGAGGATTATTGGGTAGGCTATAGGTCAAGTCTCAAGAGCTCAGCATGACACAGTTTACATCAGTCTAGACTCAACAAAAGTGCAAAATACAGACTCAAATATAACTGAGAAGCGGAGACTGAGCTGTCGTCTGACTTGAGCTTAATGTAGACGTCGTGTGTCGTATTGAATTATTATAAATATTATTTAGTCAATGTTATCATTATTTGGTTGACTGTGACTTTGTGTCAACAATCTCCCCCATATTGATAATTGACAAAATAATATATGTATATTCAATATTCATACCTGGACACAGTTGATCACAAAAACATAGCTCCCCCATAATCGATGCCAATCTAGAAATAATAGCTCCCCCGTAACCGGTGATCGGTGCCGAGCTAGAAACAATAGCTCCCCCGTAAATAATGCGTTGAACCTGTTGGCCTAATATCTCCCAAAAGCACCAAAAAGCATATATACCAAACAGATATATATGACAAGAATATACATATTTCTCCCCCTTTTGGCATTAGCAATATAAACTGCATATGAACTGTAAGATAAGTAATATTGATGCAACCACACCAAACAGAGAAGAAACTGTATATGAATGATCAAAACAAGCAACAGGCATAGAATAATAAACTACCATAAGCATAAAAGTGTCATCACACATAATCAGAGTCATCAAACTACCAGAGTTTTAGTACAACCCAAGTACATAAATCCAAATAAAACTAAATAACTAGAAATCTGAAATCATAAACTAGGATCATCAGCAGCATCAGCAGATAGTAACCATCTCCATCACGGAGCACGAGAAGGCCCAGCAGAGTCGGAAGGATCAGAGAAGGAACGGCGGGGGTCCACAATAGCAGCATCCGGATCCAGGTAACGCATGACCCAAGGATCGTCAATGCGATATCCCTCGCGACCAGGATCCCGCTCCGTGGGAATGGGCATAGAAGGATGACAGGACATAGAATATCGAATATTGTGCAGTGAGTTGCTGAAGGCACTCATCTGCAGGGTAGTACGGTAGTCCATCTGAGTCCAGCGATCGTCCTCCAATGCGAAACGATCTCTGAGCATGGTCTGTATGGAGTCAAGAGTAGCAGGAGGAGGTGGCGTATCCTGTCCAAGTGGAAGGACGTCGGGCTCCTCATCATCAGAATACTCAGAAGTGGCAGAAGAGGCTACGACTGCCTGAAGATGTCGTGCCTTAGATAAGAAGGTAGGAGCAGGCAAGAAAGGACAACCATGAAGAGGTATATGGAACGCACGAAAGACCATAGGAAGATATAAGGCATAAACCAAGGCTCGTGGTTTCTTCCTACAGTTAATCATCCAGTCCATCATGGTATGTGGAAGATTGAAAAGAACACAAAAGTGGAGATGATACAAAGCTGAGATTTCAAGATATGTAATTTCATCGGTAGACCCTGCTTTGGGTAGAATGGTATTGAAAACAATCCGATGGAGTTCATAGAAATAAGGATTTAGATATTTAGCCATAAGCTTGCGAGGACGTGTGTTTGGAGTACACAAGTCGTCCTTGAAGCTTTCAAGGGAAATCCTGTCTGGAAAGCGGAATGACCGAGCTTCAACAAGCTTTTCCCAAGAATTGGGCTCTTGAAGATCAAGATATTCGGCTAAGTCAAAATCATCAAATGAGATATCGATACCCGCAACACGTGAATAGATGTGAGTATCATCATGAGTCAAGTTGCAGTAAAACATTTGTATGGCGCTACGATATATGACTGAATTAGAAGTAACAAGTTCGTCAAGACATAGGTCATGAAATAGTGTATCATAATGAGAGAAAATAGAGAAGTTAATGGGGTGTCCCGCAAACACCGGACGTGTCCGAAAATCACTAAACCATGCATTGGATGCGTCTAGTGATATAAAAAGTCGATCGTCGTAGGTATTTGGATCACGTGGACGTGAAGGGTTGAACAATGGATGAGGTGGTGGATGTTGTTCAACATGTTGCTCAACGGGAGGAGGAGGATTCGAAGAGGACGTTCCCTCGGTCCGAATTCTCTTCCCACGGTTGAACAAGCGAGGAGCCATAGCACAAAAAGAGACAATTAGATAGAGAAGGAGAGTGACTTATACCTCAAATAAATAATGAACAGTGAAAGAGAATGAGAAAATAGCCCTTCTCCTTGATTTTGGTGAATAATGGAGCACTATGGAGAGAAAACTAGGGTTAGGGTTTGAGATAATAGTGGTGGAGAAGTAGAAGAGGTGGTAAGAATGAAGAAGAGAGAGGAAAACCCGAATATAAGGGGAGGGTTTTCTTTGGTCGGAGTAAATCTGGACCGTAGGATCTCATTTGATCAAACGGCTGGAGCTGTCCCCGATTCTGGAACAGGGGAACCGAACTCGGCCCGAACTCTGTTGGGGGCAGAGTTCGGCCCGAGTTCTGGATCTTTGTTCCAGAACTGAAATCAGGCTAGATGATGGAAAAATGGTTAAGTATGGGAAATCAAGTAAGATATGAGGACAGATGCTAGAAAGATTTAATCAAATAGATAGAGAGGTAGAAGAATAGCAGAATGAATTTAAAAAAATAGCATGTCAGCAGTAATAAATCACAACGTACCATATAATAAACAAGGAAATATATTATAATTCACTAGTTTGAAATTTCCATGGGTTAGTTGCAAGGGCCGGATCCCAGCTAGCGGTAGTCCTGAGGACTAGTGCACCGTGTCGCTTAGGCTTTTACGCCTTGTTGTCAGAAGGGCCCTTTCGGCTTGTACCCATAGCAAGTTCATCGTAAGAGAATCATAATATAATCGATATTTACGCAGGTGAGTTTTAATTTATGACAGCTTCATCTAAAATTCCAAGTTCACGACAAAGGAAATTGAAGCGCTCTTCGGATAATGGCTTAGTAAAGAAGTCTGCTAGCTGATGATCGGTGTCAATAAACTCTAAGTTAATAGTGCCGTTTTGCTGATGATCACGCAAAAAGTGGTGTCTAATTTTAATGTGTTTTGTGCGTGAGTGACAGATAGGGTTCTTAGTCAAGTTAATAGCACTAGTGTTGTCACAGAATATTGGAATGTGCATGAAAGATAGATTATAGTCTTCAAGGGTTTGCTTCATCCACAAAATCTGTGCACAACAACGCCCAGCTGCGATGTACTCAGCTTCTGTTATGGATAGTGTGACAGAATTCTGCTTCTTGCTAAACCAAGAGACTAAAGCCTTTCCTAATAAATGACACGTGCCGCTTGTACTTTTACGGTCGACCTTGTATCCAGCGAAGTCAGCATCAGAGTAACTAATGAGGTCAAATAATGTTGACTTGGGATACCATACACCCACTGTAACCGTACCCTTAAGGTATCGAAAGATACGCTTAACCGCAGTCATGTGTGATTCCTTAGGATTTGCTTGATATCTAGCACATAGACAAACGCTAAACATGATATCGGGACGACTAGCAGTTAAATAAAGTAAGCTGCCTATCATACCTCGATACTTACGTTGATCAACGGGTTTGCCGCTCTCATCTGGTTCGAGTTTGGTTGAAGTAGCCATTGGAGTGCTGATTGGTTTGACGTTGTCAAGATCGAACTTCTTCAGCATGTCCTTTGTATACTTCGACTGACAGATGAAAGTTCCATTAGCCATTTGTTTCACTTGCAGACCAAGAAAGTAGTTGAGTTCTCCCATCATGCTCATCTCAAATTCTGTCTGCATACACTTGGCAAATTCTTGACAGAGGGTTTCATCAGTAGAACCAAAAATGATATCATCAACATAAATTTGAATTAATAGAATAGTATCTTTAAAAGATTTTATAAAAGTGTAGTGTCAATTTTCCCTTTTGAAAAACCTTTCTCAAGCAAGAAACTGCTTAGCCTTTCATACCAAGCCCTAGGGGCTTGTTTAAGGCCATATAGCGCTTTCTTTAGCTTGAATACGTGGTCGGGAAATTTGTGATTTTTAAAGCCAGGTGGTTGTTTTACATAAACTTCCTCCTTAATAAACCCATTCAAGAAAGCACTTTTCACATCCATTTGAAATAATTTAAAATTTTGATAATTTGCAAATGCACAAAGCATCCGAATGGATTCTAGTCTAGCAACCGGAGCATACATTTCATCGTAGTCGATACCTTCCTCTTGGTTGTATCCATGAGCTACTAGACGAGCTTTGTTGCGTGTGACTGAACCATCTTCATTCACTTTGTTTCTAAACACCCATTTAGTACCAATTATCGAGTGATTAGCCGGTCTTGGAACTAGTTCCTATACTTGGCTCCTCTCGAATTGGTTGAGTTCTTCTTGTATAGCAGAAATCCAAAATTCATCATTAAAAGCTTCAGAAATGTTTTTCGGCTCAACTTGTGAAATAAAGGCAGTGCTAGCAATAGAGTCTCTTAGTGATGATCTGGTAGTTACTCCACGTGAAACTTCACCTATCACTAAATTTTCTGGATGAGAAGGCTTGAAAGAGAATTTCTTTGGCAAGCCCTCCAGAGAATTTGTTTCGGTAGAAGTATTCATTGGAGTAGAAGTAGATGGCTCAATGTCATCATCAAGAGTACTTGCTGCACTGTTATCTTCATCAAAAGTCACATTTGTTGACTCTTCCACAATTAGTGAGCGTTTATTAAAGACTCTATATCCCTTACTCTTGGCGGCATAACCAAGGAAAATACCATCGTCAGCTTTGGCATCAAATTTGCCTAAGTTGTCTTTGGTGTTAAGGATAAAACATCTACATCCAAAAACTTTAAAATAAGAAATATTGGGGGTTCTCCCAAACCAAAGCTCATAGGGTGTCTTTTTCGTAATAGGACGAATAAGTACCCTATTTAAAATGTGGCATGCTGTACTGACAGCTTCAGCCCAAAAATATTTCGGAAGTGAAAACTTGTTCAACATGACTCTAGCCATATCGCCAAGAGTCCTATTCTTCCGCTCCACAATACCATTTTGTTGAGGAGTTCTTGGACAAGAAAACTCATGATCAAAACCATTAGAATCACAAAACCTTTCAAAATCAGAATTTTCGAATTCGCCTCCATGATCACTTTGGATTCGAGTAATCATGTAGCCTTTTTTGTTTTGAACTTTCTTGACAAAAATCTTGAAAATCGAAATAGCATCACTTTTATTTGCAAGAAAGAAAACCCAAGTAAATCTTGAAAAATCATCAACAATAACAAAGGCATAGAGTTTTTCGCCAAGACTGGCTACTCTACTAGGCCCAAATAAATCCATATGGAGTAGATGCAAGGGTCTAGAAGTGCTTACAGAGTTTATGGAATGAAAAGATGACTTGGTTGCCTTGTTCAACTCACATTCGGCACATACGGTGTCCTTTTTGAATGTGATGTCGGGCAAGCCTCTAACTAGCTTCTTGGTCGATAGCCTGGATATATTATCCATATTGGCATGACCAAGATGCTGGTGCCATAGTAACCGTTCATCTTTGTGAGCATATAGGCATCTACTTGCATGGTTAGTATCTAGAGACAAATAGAAAATATAAATGTTGTCCTCTCTTACCCCTTCAAAAGCAATATCTCCTGTTGACCTATCATAAATAAGGCATTTGTTTTGTCCAAAGTTAATGTCATAACCATGGTCAGCAAGATGACTGATGCTGAGCAAGTTATGCTTTAACTCGGTCACTAGGCAGACATCCTTTATTACGGGAGAGGGAGGATAGCCAATAATACCATTACCTATGATATAACCTTTTAGGTTATTTCCGAAGGATACATATCCTTCTCTCTTCATCGATAGTGATTCGAAAAGATGTGTGTCTCCTGTCATATGCCGCGAGCATCCACTATCGAGAATCCACTTACTCTTAGTTGAGGAGGGAAGGTCCACCTACATCAAGAGTAGATGTGACCTTAGGTACCCAAATTCTTGAGGGTCCTGAAGAGTTAGCTTTTGGAAACCATGCATATATCTTTTTATCAACTAATCTTCTGATTCTACATTGTGGTGATATGTGTCCATGTAGACCACAATAAGTGCATGTAGCATTTCTATTCACATTTGGAGCAGGCTGATAATGTCTATAAGAGTATTGATGACATGTAGATTGATATAGCATGGTATGATGTTGTCTATATGTCATGGTATGATGAGGTTGTCTATATGGCATGTCATGATGAGGTTGTCTATATGGCATGGCATGATGAGGTTGTCTATATGGTATGGCATGATGAGGTTGTCTATATGGCATGGCATGATGAGATTGTCTATATGTGGAGTGATGTTGATTGTGTCTTTGTGCAACATGATGATGACTGTGTGTAGCATGATGTTTATGTGACATATGATGATTATTTCTACGTGCATGAGGTTTGTGAAAGTGTGTGTATATGTAAGCATGATTGTGAGCAGCATGAGTATGACGTGGTTTACTAGTATGAGTAGTACTATGCTTTGTGTGTGTCTCATGCGATTGGGTTTGAGGTTGAGCAACCTGTTTTCCCAATTTAGTCTCTAATCTCTTAGAGACAGCTTGCAATTCAGTGATCTTAGCATTTAAACCATGCAACTTAGTGATAGTGATCTTGTGTCTATTCTTTTCATCTGCAAGCTCCGTGTTTAGTGTTGCAATCTCTTTTGTTTGCTGCTCAATACGTGCCTCGGCATCATGTAAGCTTATTTTAAGCTTAGATACCTCATCAGTGACATCCGTGGGTACAGTGTCTCTAATATTATCAAGTAAAAGAGAAAGTCTTTGTATTTTAACTTCATGACTTTTGATTTTGTCCTTGGCTTGTTTGTATTTACCAATGGCCTTTTTATGGTCACTAAGTAAATCAGTGAAAGCATCGCCAAGTTCATCAAAAGTGAAGTCGTCAAGAGTGTCGTTAGATACCTTGTCGGATGTTGCCATTAGGCAAACATTAGCCGTATCTTGAGGACAGTTCTTTTCTTCCTCGGAGTCACTGGCATCGCTTTCATGCCAGATGCTAGTGTTGGCATATCTCTTTGAAGTGGTCTTCTTATATGGCTTCTCATAGCGGTTGCTTTTCTTTGAGAATGGACAGTCTTTTCGAACATGTCCCGTCTTCTTGCAACCATAGCAAGTAGGTTCTTCTTCTTCATCTTCTTGTGGTTCCTTCTTTCTTCGGTTGAAACGAAAGAATTTCTTGAAGTTGCGAACCATGAGGGCTTGATCATCATCTTCTGAGTTGTCGTCATCAGTCTCTTCGGGTTCAGCCCTCCGTCGGTGAGTTTTGAGTGCGATCTCCTTAGCCTTAGGAACAGGCTCTTCGAAGTCCTTGAGGTCAAGCTCATGGGTCATTAGCTTTCCCATCAAGGTCTCCATAGACATGGTTGTGAGATCGTTTCCCTCTATGATGGCTGTCACCTTAGGGTTCCAAATTTTTGGTAGCCCCCTAAGCAACTTGCGAATCTTCTCATGATTTGAATATTGCTTTCCAAGTGATGACAGGGGGTTGATGATGTCGAGGAATCTTGTGAACATCTGTGTGATCGTCTCGTTTGGCTTCATCTTGAATGCCTCGTATTCTTGCGTAAGACGACTGATTTTTGATTCCTTGACTTGGGTGGTTCCTTCATGCGTCACTTCTAGAAGCTTCCATACTTCGTGGGATGTGGTGCATGTGGATACCCTGTTAAACTCATTCCTGTCTATAGCACAGAATAAAGCATTAATAGCTCTTGCGTCTAGACTTGCCTGTTTCTTCTCCTCGTCAGAATATTTGTCATGTGATTTCTCAATGAGATCACCGTTGACAACTATCCTGGCGGGCTTTTTGTAACCGTCAGTGACGATAGTCCACAGGTCAAAGTCTAGAGACTTGAGATAAAAACTCATCCTTGTTTTCCAATACGTGTAGTTAGTTCCATCAAATAGGGGAGGCCTATGAGTGGACTGTCCTTCACCGTGATTGGAAATTAAGGATTGTGTGGTTGCCATAGATCAGCTCTAGGATGTAAATTCTTGTAAAGAGAACAGAGCTCTGATACAAATTGAAGAACAGATGGCAACTCTAGAGGGGGGTGAATAGAGTTTATATAGAAAATAACCAATTAAAAAATAACTCTTTTACGAATTATAAATAATCAGAGTAAAATACGGAAAGTAAATGAAGAACAAGAAAGCATACGCAAACACAGCGATTTTAACCTAGTTTCCCTCGTGGAGGACTAGTCCAGGCCTGAGAACTCTAGCTCAGGATTAAATCCACTATTTGTGAAATAGTAGTTTACAACCCGTGCCTTTACTTCAGAAGAGCACGTCAACTTCTTACAGAGAATCGCAGTGGCGATTGCTTGGATTTGTCCAAGCAATTTCTTCAACTCTTGCACAAGAATCCTAACTGATAGATGCTGAGCACTCGAGACTTAGGAGGCTTATGGCTAGTAGATGGGAAGGGTATGGCTTATTTGAGCTATAAGAGAGAAGAGAAGAGAAGATTGGATGATTTGAAATGAGAGAATTCTTGGCCTATTTATAGGGTTTTTGTAGGCAGAATTCGGCCAGAATTCGGTTAGGAAATTTCAAATATTTGGCCGTTGGACAACTAGCAACCAGCTTACCCTAAAATTAGGGATGCTGATTTTTAGGGGACAGAGTTCGGCCCAAACTCTGTGTGGAGGCAGAGTTCGGCCCGAACTCTGTCTCCAGAGCACAGAGCTGGTCTAAGTGGCCAGTGGGTATTTTTCTGGATGGTGGAGTTTGAGGATTATTGTGTAGGCTATAGGTCAAGTCTCAAGAGCTCAGCATGACACAGTTTACATCAGTCTAGACTCAACAAAAGTATAAAATACAGACTCAAATATAACTGAGAAGCGGAGACTAAGCTGTCGTTTGACTTGAGCTTAATGTAGACGTCGTGTGTCGTATTGAATTATTACAAATATTATTTAGTCAATGTTATCAATATTTGGTTGACTGTGACTATATGTCAACATATAGTGACATAGCTAAACTTGTCCTCTAGAGTCCCATCCGCGACTGTCTTGACAACTCCTTTAAAAAAAATTTCGGTCGTCCTTGAACCACGTATTCGTACTCGATAATATCGTCTTTTGAAACCCCTTATTGCTTTCGCTTTCACCTATTTTTAGAAGGACGAATGTGTTAAACTAGAACTTCCTCTAACTGTCCTATCACCATTATCACCCAATGTAACTATATCTTTGTCTTGAACTACTCGACCTTTTCCTCAACCCTAAATATACAAGCTTGACTTTCTAATCACTTGAATTTAAGAAGTGATTACAATCGTCTCTTAATCATATCTTCAACCTAGACTACGACCATATAAACTTCTTTAAGGAACCCTTCTATCTACCTTTGTGCCTTCTCACCCCCCTACGAATTCTTAATTTCGAGGACGAAATTCTTTTAAGTTGAGTATGATGTAAAATCCCTAAATTTTTACTATTTTTTATTAAATTTGGTACTGATTTAAAATTTTTGTATTGTACGTTGCGTAGTCGTATTGTACGTCGTGCACGAAATTTTATTTCTTTTGTAATTGCTCGACGAGTGCGAATATGTGCAAGCGTACACATTTTTAGAAAAATATTTTTTCCTATTTTTATAGTTTCAAGATAATATATATAATAATTATTTTTAGCTATCAAAAATTTTAAATTTACGATTTTATTTATGAAAAGCATTTTATTTAGACTGTTATAATGATAAATAATATTCTTATAAAATTGTATACTAGAAAAGTGTATATTGTAAATATTATTTGTGCATACATATATATTTCGTAATTAATTATTAGTTTATTTTTAAATAATAATGTAATTTTCAAAATTATTATTAATAGTATTTTTGGAAAATATATTTTGAAATTATTGTGACAATTTAAATCTTGATTTAAATTTTGGATTTATTTAAATTAATATCTATAATTGGAATTTGAATTATCTTATTTTTAAACTAAAAGAATTTAATTAGATTTAAACTGGATTGTATTTTGATTTGGATTTGATTTATTTTAAATTTATTAATAGCGTATTATTTAAATGGGATTTAAATCTTTTCCTAATCCTATTCATTTGGGAATTTTCACATCCTATAAATAAGCAGGTACTCATCCATATATTTCTATTCTCCAAATTCCACAATCAAAAGTGCGTGCATCGTGTCCGTGTTCTCCGACCAAATTCTTATTCCATCTATTTACAGATACATCTATTTCTCATGTCGGACACACCCCCGACATGCAACAGTAAATCGTAGCCCCTAAACCTAATTTCTTCCGACCCTTGCCGCCAATGCCTACGGTCGACTTCCCGACACTGACCACCACCACGCCAGCACCCTCACCTCCTCCCAGACTTCTCCGCAGCCCTTCTTCCCCAGAGCATCACATACCCAAACCAACCCCCGACATTACCACCGCATCCCGCTACTCCCCGTCGAAGCGCTGTATCAACCACCGTTCGGCCCGACCCGACTTCTCTGCCAGACTTCACCCATGGCCACCCAGCGGATCACCTCCAGATCATCGTCGTCTCCTTCAAATCTGGTTACCTCCTCCTCTTCTGTCCAAGCCGTCAACCACCACCATTGCCTGACCCCGTAACCACCATCCGTAACCACGGCATAGCCACCTCCTCCTCCGAACTCACCAACACTAGCAACCATCACCACTGCCACTAAGACGCCACCATACCCGCGGCCAACACCTCCATTTCGGCCGTCTTCCCTGATCCAGGCCTCAGGCTGACCAAAACACCACCACCACCATCGAAGGAAAAAAAAGAAGGGAACCCAAACCCGAGCCCAGCAATCATCACCCCCTTCGCCGCGGCCATCGCCGCCACCATATCGCCACCACCACCACAACCAAAAGAAGAGAAATAAATGAAATTCCCCTTACCTTGTCTCCGTCACACCTCCGCAGCGCCACCTAGCCTCCGGTGAGCCCAGATCGGCAGAGCCACCGCAAACCCTCGCCGCCGGCGAGATCACTCCGCGCAGTGCACCCCCGCATCCGCGACTCCACTCCTCTCGACCGAATCCGCCAAGCCCCCGAGCCTGTCCTCCTCTCCGCCGCCTCCTGGTGCCGCACCGCCATGCGTCCGTCGTCGAGCCCGAGTGGTTGACGACCGCACTTCCCCTTCCTCCGTCGAACCCTCTTCGGCGTGCCCTAGCGCCCGCGACCGCAGCGCCCCGTCTGCTCCGCCGTCTCCTTGCCGCACCGTCGCGTGTCTACCGGCGAGCCGTGTGGCCGAACCCCCGAACTTTCCATCTCCCTCTTGCTCTCACATGCGCTTCTCTCTCTCTCTCTCTCTCTCTCCTCTCCTTCTTCTGTTGCTGTTGGTTTATGTTTTTTTTTCTTTTTTTATTTTATTATTTTTAGTTTCAATCAACACTCTCTCGAAAAGAGAGAGCAGAACAGTAGACTTACTGTTATATTATTATATTATATTATTATTATTATTATTATTATTATTATTACTGTTATCAGCTACTTATTGTGGTTTCTGTTTATTATTATTTATAGGATAAATATTATATTGATTATTATGATTATTAGTATTAAATTAATATTTTGATAATAATGTATTACTATTATTTTTCAAACTATATGTAAATGGATAGAGCTGAATATGTACTTTTAAATTTGAATTTTTCCTAAAGTATTTTACTAGATTTTATGTATTCATTCGAAATAATTTTTGATTAAATATAGGTTTCTACCAAATCCTACTTTACGAACTTAGGGTTTTGTCTAAATACATTTTTTTGATTTATCAAAGTATTTAACCTAAAATTATTTTGGCCTAATAAAATTACAGTTTTCAAATTATGATATATAACCATCTTCAAGTATTTGTGTGTAATTATTTAAACTCATAAAATATATTTTTCAAAGGTTATAAAATATTTTCTAAAATCATATATTTATCAAATTTCTTTCGATTATCCCCGGTCCATGATCAATCCCAATTTTCCTATTCCTTTGCCAATTCTTTCCTTCCTTCTACTGACCCTAACTAAATCTGACCGTCCTGGACACGATGGAACAGCTCATGCCCTCGTCAGAGAACCTTTGAGTCATTGTAACATCAAAGTCGTTGTTCATGCCACCTTGATCATCGCAGCACACCAGACGTCCTACCAGGCAAGACACCTTGTCATTTGCTATTTATTTATTTTAGCTCATATTTCATGCATTATTTATTTTCTTTATGTAAAATAAACTGTGATACATGGCATAACCTGTTAGACTTATTGTTCAGTTATATTTCCTGCTATGTATTATTTTTCTTACACATTAAACCTAGAATTAAGGGACCACCTTGTGTGTTGTATTCATTGGCCTTGACATGTTGTACCACGAAGTTATGTGTCTCATGTAGAACACGAACATGCGTGACTGGCTGGCCACCGGTACGTATAAGTCATGCGATAGAAAATAACCGCTAATAGAGGTTGCATGCTTAGTTTGACTTAGCGGTTATAGAGGTTTTCTATTGTTGATACAACATAGTAGGCATTGGGAGGGTGGACAATTCCTTAGCGTATGGGCTTCGATGCACTTTTTCTTGTTACCCGGAAGCTCCGCTGGAGATACGGGATTGATAACCCATGATTACTGACGGCCATTGACGTTCTACGGAACGTTATGCTCTTATTGATGGGGCCTCTGGTGCCCCAAGGGGGGACCATGCCGATCCTATTTAGCCAGGTTCCATGCGTAGGAAGGATTATTCTTAACTATATTTTACTTAGAACGGTTAGGTACCTTTATCCGTTATGTATGATTACTTTTGGTTTGGGTACTTGTATCTGACCATGGCTTAGAACAATAACTTATCGTGGATTAGTTCATCACATCTTGTCCTTGTTTGGTTGTAGGTGTGACTTACTACTTCGATGAGAAGGTATAGAACCTTGTTGGGGTCCGGATACCATATTGGATTCATATCATGGAAAGATACGTCACCGTGAATTAGTTTACCATCTCTTGTCCTTGTTTGGTTGGGGGGGATGGTACGCTAGTTCAATAGGTATGTATTGGACCATGTTATATTCAATTAACTTATTTATTTGAGCAATATTTATTTAGTTTATATGGCATGATATTATGTGTCTTGTTATGTCCTGCTGAGGACCTGGTTATCTCGCCAGGTATGTGCTATTGTCTTTCGCAGGTGTTCTAGCTCTAGCCGTGATCATTGCTATTTCTTCGAGGATGATTGCACCTGGATCGTCTTCGCTTCGCTCGCCAAAAATTATTTCCTTTCTCATGTATCTTTTCTTTACTTGTTGGTAGTAGATTTGTCTCCGCCCAACATATTGTATCAAGACAATTCATTACCATTATATGATATCTTTATTCATTTATTTGTGTGGATGAGATTAGTTATGGTTCTACTGCATTTTTTACAGCTTATGTATCCATACGAGGCCTATGTACTTCGTATGAATACAGCTGGCATGTCTACGTTCCTAGTCCTATGTATTTTGGGACTGGGGCGTTACAACACTATATATATAGATATATATATATATATATAATATATATATATATATATACACAACATATACATATCTATATATATTAATAAATTTTAAATAAAGTTACAAATATATATATAATATATAGATATATATATATATAATATTATATATATATATATTATATATATATATATATCATGGTGTTTATATATTTTATATATAACTATGCCACAAATTCTATAAAGGTAATAATATTTTAAATATAATCAATAATAATAAAAATATTATATAATAATAATCTCAATAGTATTGATAATAAAACAATAATAAATAATAACAATACGAATTACAATATCCCATAATCGGCATTGCATCTACTTAAAATATGTCTACATGGAATCTTTGTGTACACTGGATGCCTACATGGGCTTGGGCTCAGTTCGGATCCAGTCCGGGTTAAAATGTTATAACCGATTTCTGAAAAGTTAATAAATCTAATAATTAATTAAACTATTTCTAATGGTCATGCTATAACTTGGCCTGGTTTTTCTAGTTAGGACACACCAATGGCTTGGCATTCCTCTATCATGGCTAAACACTAGTCAAAGCATGCTACTGCACTACCCGTGCCATGATTCCTAGTTGTCTTGTACTCCAACACTCCACCATGGCTAAAGGTATCTACCGTAATAATTAATTAAAATAATTATTTATAAAAAATCTAAAAATTACCATTTAAATTAAAGAAATAATAAAAAATATTTCAAAAATTTTCGGGAAGGGAGGCTACACTCGAACAGGGTAACTACGCTATCTAGCATATCACAAGCATATTTTGGCAGGTACTAATAGAATCACACATGAAGATGGGGAAGAAGAACATGAAGACAAACCGGCTAATCCATCAACTGCAACGTCGGTCTACTCGACTGTCAGCACAAAAGCCCTGCCCCTCTGGGGTGTATCCCTCTGATGGTGCGGGGCACGGTGCTGCACTACAGGTGTTCTAGCTCCCTCTATCTAATCCATGGACACTCAAGTAATATCCACCCGTATATTCCACTCAATTATACTAGGGCACCATCTATATAGTATCTATTCTGCAATCTGATAATCATACCCGTCTATCCAAAACCATGTTACCATAATTCTCGTCACACAGTAAGTATGGCTGCGATAATCCGTAGAGTCCGTAACTAATGTACATACCTCTAGAATCATGGTATTTAAAATTTTTGCATTGCCGCTAGCTTAGCTTCAAAAATTTTAAATTCCCACACCTGAGAAATACATCCAAAATCAGACTCTATCTCATCGCCAAACCAGCTATATGGCTGTAGAAGACTCTAGATTCTATGACTGAGGCAACCTAGCCCATAATGTTATCTTGGTAGAAAATCAAGTCAATAATGAATACCAATAATCAAATTCAATGTTGAACAAGAAAGATAGACTGATACTGTCAGAATCGAATTTTGAGATAGTTTATAATGAGATTCTCAAGGATCATCCCAGGAATCTTCTCAAGTAGTCCTGACTTTTGTTTGCAAAAACAAAAGTATGAAACTTTATTGATACAAACTTTGTAAAAGATTACAATTTGAATTCTGGGAATGGTACAACTTTAGGAATCCAATCTAGATGACGATTGCTTTATCCCTTGGACGATGTGAACTTTGAAGACGAAGCCTCTGAAGTTGAAGACAACTCTAAAATTGAAGGTAGAAAGCCTCGAAAGTCGAAGGCAAAAGCCTCGGAAAGAATGCAGCAGCACTTGGGCTAAGAACTCCTGAACTCTCTGATTTCTGATCTTTGATTCGTGATCCCCTTGAATGAAGACTTGAAACTCTATTTATAGAGTTCTGAGAAATAACTAACTTTTAGTTACTCTGGACTGCGCTTGATGGTTTGCGCAGCAATTGGTTTGTGCAGCACTTGACTGCGCAGGCAGTTGCTGGATCATGGGTTAACTATCTGGGACACATGGCATCATTTGATTGAAATGCGCATGATCGTGCATAGGCAGTTGCCATGAAATGAGCAATTAATGGCATGAATGCCACGTGTACTTTATCTGTTGTGTTGATAGAAAGCGCACATTGAACTGCGCAGACTTTAGATTGCGCCGACTTCGTTTGCGCAGGCTTTGGTTTGCACAGGATTAGACTACGCAGAAATGGATCACGCTGCCAGCTGTCAGCCGTCCTCGAGCGTTGTGTGGCACGATAAATGAACAGCCTCCTTGATATCCGTGCTGTCAGTTGTCAGAGATCTGATTTGGTTGTCAGGTAATGATAACTCTTGCCACGTCAGTATTTGTGCAATCGGATGTATGTGCAGTCTGGCATGCGCAAACTGAGAGCTGCACAATTCATTGTTTGCGTATTTTACTTGAATGATGAATATCTTGATTCTTTGACTTTGTTGATTGATGCAACTTGAATTTTTTAGGACCTACAAGACCCCCTTCAAAGTTTTCGAAAGTTGAATTTATTCAAAGTTTCAAATACTTTGAATTATAAAATTCAAATCAAGTTGCGCATGATGGTGAGCTGTCTGCGCAATCGAATAGCCTCAATTTCAGGCACAATCAGAGGTAGCCGTTTTCATATTTTGAAGACTATAAATAGTCTCTTCAAACTTAGAAATGTTTTTACTTGCACTCGTATTTTTGAGAAAGAAAGACTTCGAGCTCTTCGTTCTCAACCCTCTTCTCCGACGACCAATGGCTCCTCGACGCTCCTCCACCACCGTCGACAAGGGCAAGGCTCCGGCCGAGCCATCAGATAGAGTTGCACGACGAGCATCTCGCCACGAATCTGTGCACCCTACTCTGAGAGGTTGTTCAACCGATCGAAAAAAAACTTTTTAGGGTGATTCGACTTCTTTTGATCTTCGAAACTCATCTCTTTTTAGAGATGAGTTCATATTGCGCCACCCTTTTTAGGGTTTTGGTTGCATCAATAGTCAGTCTTCATTTTTATGAAGGCTACATTCCTGCACAATTGTGCTGACAGGAAGTCAGCGCAATCGATTGATTTGCGCAGGAAGTCAGCGCAAACTGTTGCTTTGCGCATCCTGATGTGATACGCAATTTGATGTTTGCATGACCTGAGCCAACGCAATCTAACATTTGCGCAAGCTATGTCAGCGCAATCTGAGGATTGTGCACTCTAATGTTTTGTGTAATTCTGAAAACAGAGTCTTTGACTTATACTGATCTTTATCTGTTTTTGATGCAGTTGAGATCAGAGAAGATCCAGATTATGAACATTTTGTGGGAACCCTCTCAGAGTCTGAGTATAAAGAGGATCTCTTCCACGTTTATTATCCCAATATGATCTACCGGTCACCCGTCAGACAATCCTGGTATCTCAAGATAATGAGACGCTTCTGTGTTTAATGAATAGACAGCCCTTGGAAACAGCAGATGCTGTCATTCATACGAAACCTCTGTTCTTGTTCGGTAAGGCGTTTGAGAAAAGCTCGCAACCAAGGCCTAGAATGGAAGAAAGAATAGTTCATCAGGAAAATAAATCTTTCTTCATACCAGATATTGCCCGTTGCCTCCCTTTATCATGGTATGCTCATGCGAGCTATCCAAGGAAAATGGAATGGAATATCACTCTCTTCCAAGACGCCCGTGCAGGAAAAAAATTTGTAAAGAAGGGGCCAAATAAGAAAGATATGTTCTACAGCTCTTCTGATCGATACAGCATTTTATTGAGGGGCTTGAGACCAGGTTGCATTCCTCCAAAGAAACTCCTCTATGTTGATGTCTGTCAGAAGGTCGATATTTGCAAATGAATTTGCGAAGGCTGAAGGGAAATACCCTGAACAAGATATCAGATTAACTGGATTGGTGAATCCAGATTATAGAAGATGGAGCTGTATTGCCAACTGGATTCTGTCAACATTTGAAGACAAACTTCGACAGATCAATCTGTACCAAGCAGTGCACGCCACTGTTTATGGTTTTGTACCGAATCCACACATGTTCTTGGCCTTGGCCGAAAGGTACAACTATAGAACGGGAACTTTTATGACCCCGGGTGGAGAAATTGGCTTTGCACTCCACGAGATAAAATATATCTCGTACTTGCCGATGGCAGATGCACCATATGAAGAGTTTGTACCGACTAATGATGAGCTGGACAAACTTAGAAGAGAGAATGCAGCGATGGTGGCAGTGTTTGAGGAACTGCTATGCCACTACAAGATCTGCTCTTTGTTTTATAAGAGTTCTACCGCCAATACTTGTTATTCTTCGAAGTGGTTACCATATATGTTCCTTAACCATATAGAAGAGAAGAAGACCAAGGAGAATGACAAATGTTATCCTAACTTCTTCAAACCTTTGAGCAATGCAGAAGTTATAAAGCTGATGGAACAGAGTGGTAACTTTGATAAACAAGTGAAAGATGATCATGAGTATCCTCCTTTGAAGACATGGGACACTCTGGAGAGTTACTTGAGAATGGGCTATAGACCCATGTCAGAAGAAGCCCAACTGGCAGGGTTTCTGACATACTGGCTTCGACGGTTTGTGGTTCCCGGATCCAGTGCTGTGGATCGCTTTCACCGCGGCGTTCTTTTTGCTGCTGTCAAGTTAGTCTTCGGCTATAAGGTGGACTTGTTATCAGCAATGACTTGCAAACTAAATGCCAATCTTCGTTTATATGTCGACCTGATGCTGAAGGCAAAAGAAGAAAAAGAGTTCCCTCGCCTAGAACTGCCATACACATATTTATTTGGATGGTTGCTTCTTCACTATCCTACCTTAATGGACCCCGGCATGGGACCGGTTGATGGCAGTTTTTCCGAAGGTATTCTCAGGGAAAATGGAAATACACTTTTTTGAGCGAGTGTAGATATATTTTAAATCTGAATAGAGGATGGAACTTTTGTTGTGCTCCCCTCTCTGCTGGATATGATCAGATGCCAGCAAATACGGTAGATTCAAAGATGCAGCCTCTAACCCGTGCAGCCTTTGAATAGTTAAAGACGATTCGACCGTCTTATCTGGTTTACCGGTTCGAAGAGGAATGCTATTTAGAACCATATCTTCCCAGCCGATTTGCTCGACAGTTTGGATATGATCAGTTCCATGTAGGAAATGCAATTACCTGCCTCTGTTTGCCATTGATTGTAAAAGAACAGAACAATTATCGGAGGACTGAACTTAGACTCACAATACAAACTCGCTCGTACAAAGAAAGCCTAGGGACGAAAACCTAGGTACAGCAGACTAAGTACGATTGTTTATTTTTTATTCTGGGGGTGACGATAGAGGCTCGGGAAAGCGACGGCCGCTTTGCCTTACTCCTTGGACGATCGGTATGCAGCCTTGGCTCGGGGAAGATCTGCTCGGCGTTGACGAAGAAAGGCTCTTCTTACTCTCCTCGGTTGCTCTCCTGGCTTCTCTCTCTCTGTAAGTATCAAGAAAAGGGGGAGCTCTCTCTGTGTATATCTCTCTCTTCTTCTTTTTTTATTCTTTTGTTGCCGACCTTTTTTCTCTCTCTTTTTCTTTTTTTTTACAAGGGAATGATGCTGGCTATTTATAAGAGTGGGGGGTGATCATTAGGGTTTGCTAATGATTATCTGTTTTAGAATGTCGGTGCTCCTTCATTCTATCTGAACCCTTGATCCTGATTACAATAAATCTAGGCCATTAATGCGGATAGCACCGTATCTTGTGAGCAATTAATGCTAACTGCTTTAAATCTTCATGATTGATTATGCCAATGTCCGATTGCTCGCCACATGTCCCATTGGCTTGATGATAAATGATATGCCTTGATCTCAGTAATTATGATGATGATGTCAAATATATTTGTTGAGATTTGGTTAAATTCTTGATTGATCCGATGCCACGTGTTTTAATTGTGGGTCCTGCCAGAGCCGCATGGGATAGGCAAGACTTGAACCGCAGGGAGATAATCTTCATGAGCCGCATGGGACAGTGCTTTATTGAGCCGCAGGGGATGAACTCTCAATGAGCCGCATGTGCATAATCTCTACGAGCCGCATAAGCTAGCGTTGTATTGAGCCGCAGGAACTCGTTTATTCTTGGCCGCATAAGCTCGCCTCAAAACTTTGGTAGACAGTGCCACTTTAAAGATTTTCCTTATTCCCGAAGTACTGCTTTTTGTGTCAGTCATTATGATAACTTTATGTCAGGTCTGTCACTTGTTAGGTCTGTCAGCCGTCAGAGCATTAAATGCGTCCACACGTTGGGCACAGCTGTTTTTGAAGACCATGTGGCCCTCTCTCTGGGCCGTATGGAGTTTACTCGATGTGCCTATGTGCGTTGAGCCGCATGTCCATGTTGGTGACTTTTGAGCCGCATGATACTCTTGAGCCGCATGAAGCTCGTCTGATTTGAAGTCGCATGAAGCTTCCTGGGTTCTGTGCCGCATGAAGAATGTCTCATGACTGAGCCGCATGAAGGACGTCTCATGACCGAGCCGCATGAGGAATGTCTTATGACCGAGCCGCATGAAGAACGTCTCATGACCGAGCCGCATGAGGAATGTCTCATGACCGAGCCGCATAAAGGACGTCTCATGACCGAGCCGCATGAGGAATGTCTCATGACCGAGCTGCATGAAGGACGTCTCATGACTCGCATGAGGAATGTCTCGATCTGCCCGTGCATTCGCTTTGTGGGCCCGGGTATCCCGAACACACGAGTGCGTAGGTATCATGTTTTCTCCCTGATGTGGGGGCTAATAGAAACACTTGCCCTCAATCTTTGTTGGGAGACTCTTGAGAACCACTCTGTCCGTTTGCCGCCGGGGGCTGGATGCAGGCGGTTCTATACAACTTTCCATCAGAGGCCCGCTTAGCGGGACGCTCTTGATGGTCAGAGGTTGGGACAGCTGACTGAGCCCGATGAGCCCGCGCTGCCCTAGACTTCTTCTACTTAGCACCCGAAGGTGCGTAATAGGAAGAGTCCAAGTTTGGAAGGAGGGAAGAGAAGTTGGTGCCCTTTTCAAAGGAGATAAGAGGGCTCTATTTATAGAATAGAGTGAGCCCTTTTTTCTTCTCCTTTCCGATGTGGGACTAAAAGTAATATTTTTCATGCTTCTACAGGACCCCCTTCAAAGTTTCCAAATTGTAAATTTGGAACACTTTGAATAAGAAGCATGGAAAGTAGATTTGTTTAGGTGTGGCAATCCAATCATTAGTAGCATGGACGTGATAGGTTTGGGTACTTCCGCTGGGGATTTTATGTGGACTTATCATCCTTGGCGTACCTTGGTTTTAGGTACGGATAATAAGTTGAGAGAGGGAACCATCATATTTACTCAGAGGTGGTATGGACGTGGTAAATATAAGGTTGATGGTAGAGCTTTCCTACTCAGAGGTGATATGGACATGGTAGGAGTGAACTCGAATGAGGATACATAGAACAACTCAGAGGTGCTATCAACGTAGAAGTTCTATGCTTGGGTGAAAGAATGCTATGGAACAGCTGGGCTAGGAAAGATGTGGATGTACTAAGGGGCCTAGTACGGCATTTGTGGTCAGCAGAGGACATTTGTGGGCCTATTATCCTTGGCATACCTTGGTTTTAGGTACGGATAATAAGTTTGATAGGGATACCTAGGACAACTCCGCGGTAAGGCGGATATGAAGGTTCTTGGTATCGGGCGAAAGAATGCCATGGAGCAGTAAACAGTTTTCTGTTTTCTTTCACTGTTTTTCTTTTCTTTTTGTCAAGGGGTGTGATCCCAGATGATGTAGTACTTTGAATTTTGAATAAATGAGCATGTTTCAACTCATTTTCTCTTTCTTGAACTTGTGGTGTTTGTGGAATTGGACCTGCTGGGGGATTATTGTGGACCTGTTACCCTGGGCGTACCTTGGTTTTAGGTACGAGTAACAAGTTTCGGAGAGGAATACCTAGAACAACTTCGCGATAAGACATCTATAGAAGTTTTGGTATTCGAGAGAATGCTAGGGAGCAACTGGGCTCCTAGGCATGATAGGGAAGGGATGGTCGTGTACTGGAGACCCCGTACAGCATCTGTGGTCGACTGAGGACATTTGTGGCCATCAGAGGACATTTATAGTCAACAGAGGACATTTGTGGTCAACAGAGGACATTTGTGGGCCTATTATCCTTGGCATACCCTGGCTTAGGATACGGATAATAGGATGAAAGGGAACCAACATACTTACTCAGAGGTAATGAGGACATGGCAAGTATGAGGGTTTTACCGTGGAATCTTCCTGCTCAGAGGTAATGAGGACATGGCAGGAGTGGACTCAGCGGAGGATATTTGTGGGCCTATTATCCTTGGCATAACCTGGTTCAGGATACGGATAATAGGATGAAAGGGAAACCAACATACTTACTCAGAGGTAATGAGGACATGGCAAGTACGAAGGTTTTACCGTGGAGTCTTCCTACTCAGAGGTAAAGAGGACATGGCAGGAGAGGACTCCATGGGGGATATTTGTGGTCAACAGAGGACATTTGTGGACCTATTATCCTTGTCGTACTCCGGTCGTGGGTACAGATAATAGGTTGAAAGAGAATCGACATACTCACTCAGAGGTAATGAGGACATGACAAGTATGAAGGTTTCTTCTACGGAGCCTTCCTACTCAGAGGTAATGAGGACATGGCAGGAGTGGGCTCAATGAAGAGGGGTACCTAGAACGACTCAGAGGTAATGAGGACATGGAAGTTCTATGTAGGGGGTGATTTGTTTTTGGCGGAAGTGAAACGACTCAGAGGTAATGAGGACATTGCCGTTTTGGAAATTTGTGGATCGCTTACCCTTTT
The DNA here is from genome assembly GCA_029216955.1 of Iris pallida. Classification (NCBI taxonomy): domain Eukaryota; kingdom Viridiplantae; phylum Streptophyta; class Magnoliopsida; order Asparagales; family Iridaceae; genus Iris; species Iris pallida. The sequence continues at coordinate 28,435 of JANAVB010023161.1, forward strand.
TGGTGCACTGGAAGTGCGGGTATCGAATCATGAGGGAGGATCTCTTCCAGGAAGAAAGTTCAGAGGTACGATCATACATGACTTACTATCTGAAAGAGTGACCGGGATGTGAGTTCAGAGGCACCAACGGGCACATGACTCAATATTGTGAAAGTGTGAGTTCAGTGGCACCAGCGGGCACATGACTCGATAATCTGGGATATTGTGGATGTGAGTTCAGCGGCACAAGAGGGTACATGACTCAGGAATCTGGAGAATGGAGAGTGTGAGTTCAGCGGTACCAGTGGGTACGTGACTCGATAATTTGAAATGTGGTGGATGTGAGTTCAGTGGTACCAGCGGGTAGATGACTAGGTAATTTGGAGTAGATGTGAGTTCAGCGGTACCGGGGGGTACATAACTCACCAATCTAGAAAATTTGGAGGCAAGGGTACATAACACAATCATCAGGTTTTTTTTTTTTTGGATGTCGTTTCGGATGTAATACTTCTTCAGGAAGTTGCCGTTGATGGACAACATGAGCAAGTCTCAGTGTGAGCAGCCACATACTTGGCCAGCTCCGACTCTTCTTCGACCACCCCCTGTGTAAATGCAGACTGAGAGGATGACTTGGGCAACTTGATTATCAGTGGTTCAGTTGATGGAGTTGAGCGTGGGGTAGTTGGCAGACTGGCGACCCCCAGTTTGGCATTCGATGTAGAGCGAGGAGTGGCTTGTTCGCTGGAAGTGTCAGACCTTGCATCGAGGCGACAACCTTTCTTGGGAAGGCGTATTATCAATGGCCTGTCCGAGGGGTTGAGCCTCCCTGTTTGTGGTTGACTGACTCTTGGTAATCTGATTGTTAGTGGCTCCGTTGTGGGTCTCGGCACTTGGTCGAATCTCGGCAGCCGGATTGTCATCTGCTCCTCTTGCGCCGAGAGGCTGATTGCGTCCTTCCGCAGAGTGGCGGTGAGAGGTGCAGACTTGCCCGGTTTGTGAGCTTGGAGGTGGATCATCAGGGGTCCTTCTGATCCTGTGGCTGTCTCAGTATGAGCTTGTGCGTCTCCTTCATCCAGGTGCCTCTTCGACTTTTTGTATAAACAGGAGTCCGAGTAGTAAGATTCGACCCCTTTGAAGGGATCGATGTCAGCAAACTCTGTCTTCATGAAGCCGTGTTTGTCGACATATTTGAAGCACTGGTGTAGCGTGGAAGGCACAATCATATAATCGTGTATCCATGGGCGCCCCAAGAGGATGTTGTAAGAAGTGTCGGCATCTATGACGTAGCAGGTGACTTCTGATTGGAGATCGCCAATCTGACATTTCAAGCGAATCTTCCCTATTGGGTAGCTCCTGCCCGAATTAAAACCGCTAATGGCGGTGCTTGTAGGCGTCAGGCGATGCATTGGAATGCGAAGATGATGTAGCAGACCCTTCAGAATGATGCTTATGGAGGACCCAGGATCAATGTGCATTCGGTCCACCTTTACGTCGCCGATGTATCCAGTGTAGTACAATGGGCGATCGTGCAGGTTAGTTTTGATGAGCATATCCTACGGAGAGAAGACGATATTGGGCATTGCACCTGTACATGCACTATCTTGGAGATCTGTAGGCTGATTATCTTCCGTGAGGTTGACCTGAGCCAAGTATGCGTCGGCATTTTGGAGCGCCTCACTTAGAGCCGTGCGGACATCCTTCGAGAGCCTCAGGAGTTCATATAAAGATAATTTGGCCGGTGTATTGGCCAATTGGGCCAAGATGTCGAAGTTGTAGGGTCTTTCCAGCCCCTGAGGTATCTCCTTTCGGAGGGATTTGTCGAAACGGGTCTCTTTCGGCCTGGGTTTGTCGGTCGTCGAAGGCTGAGCCGGTCCCGGAGTATCAGCGTTTGTGGGCTGCTGATCATTAGTCGGATCCTCGGCCACTGGTTGGGCTTGTGCTCCAGATCGAGTAGTGACGGCTGAGACTTCCTCCTCCTCTGCCGAGGCGGTGCGGCATGATCTGACCTTTCCACTTTTCTTTTTAGAAGGTAAAGTGGGCTGAGTCACCTCGTGGACTAGGTCCGGATGGACCCACATGATTTCTCCTCGTGATGTGGTGAGGGGTACTAGGCCGGGAGTTTGATCACGGGCAGGCGGAAGATTAGTGATTTCCATCGTTGCCAGAGGGATGGATATGACACCGTCTTGAGTCTCTGTTGGAGGAAAATTGCCGAATTGTACGGACACCATGTTGGTTGCTACGGTTACCTCCTCAAAGTCGATAGCCAGAGCGTTCGAATCGATGAGGTTCTGGATATACCGTTTCAGTTGGTAGCAGTCGTGTGTAGCATGGTGGACGTAGCGGTGGTAATGGCAGAACTTCGGATTTTCCAAATCAGCCTGCCGAGGTTCCCGCCTTGGTGGAGGTAGCTGAATTCTATCTCCTTGTATAAGCATGTCCAAGATAGGCTTGACGTGGCCGTCTTCGAAAGAATAAGTGATTTGGGGCCATTGTTTGTCTGCTGGCTGTGGCTCGGTCTTCTGGGCTGTATCGGTCACCATGGCCTGCTTGTCTTTGTTGTCCCGGTTGTTGGAGGGGCTACCCCCTTGTCGTTGCTGGCGTTGGGACGCTTCCCCTTGTTCTCTCCCTCTGAGATATGCAACCCCAGTTGGCGAGCTTTCTTCAATCGTTCCTCGGCACTTGTAGCGCTGATGATAAAGGCCTTCCAGTCCTTGAATTGACTTTCGCCCATCCAGAGACTAATTGTTGGGAGTAGTCTCTTTTGGCAAATTTCAATCAAGGAAGAGTCCGGGTTGCCAGATGGTAACTTCATTGCGGTTTGACGAAACCGCTCAATGTAATTCCTTGTCAGCTCTTTCTCTCCTTGGACGACGTCCATGAGGGTAGACATCGTGACGTCCTGCCCTACCTCATAGAACCTCTCCAAGAACAAGCGCTTGAAGCCAGCGAAGGAGTGGATGCAATTATCTGGCAGGTTGCGGTACCAATCGAAGGCGACTCCTTCCAGTGCCCCAATGAATAACCGTGTGAGGATGGCGTCATCATGGGGCAGATGGTCGGTAGTGACCTCAAAGTAAGTGATGTACCGACTTGCTGAAGTCTTACCATCTTATGGATTGATATGAACGGCTTATATCTTGGGGAAAAGGGCACATCCCTCCATTCAGCTGGGTATGGTTGCCGTATTCTGAGGTCTTGAGAATTTTCTCGGGCGTGGAACATCGCTCGAAGCTCCTGAACCTCTATCCTTACTTCTCGGGCCTCATCTGTCGCGGTAGGGGCCGTTATCTCGGGAGCATTATTGCCCGGGTTTGGTGCCGCTGAATTTGAATCTATGTTGTTCGCGGGACCCGTGCTTGTCTGGCCAGGTGTCACTCCCTGCAGAGTAGGCAGTGCCGCTTTGATTTCGTCTACAGACTTAACCAAGGCATGCAATATGGCCTCCAACGTGTCAATGCGCTGGCGATCGCTGGAACCGCCTTGATTGTTGTCTGTCATGAATACCGTCTTCACATGAGGAGTGACGGAGGGAGTGGTGGAGGATGTACCCTCCGAGTCGTACCCACGCGTCGAGAAATCATCTGGATATGTGGGGATGTTCTCTTCAGGTTCGGACTCGGAAGGAACACTATTCCCAGCTTCGGAGCTTGCTTCGTCTAGAGAATCATGGATGTCCTCGGGGACATCAGCATCTGTTGTACCCGATGGGAGGGTTATTTCTCGGGGTTCGTCTCCTTGAAACATTGGATTATTGTGGATGTTCGGAGGAGTACTACCTCCAGCTCCTACGATCCCCAGGGTCGGGGACGATGAGCCTCCTGTTGCAGCAGATTTTGTCTTCGAACGGGTGTGTTGGTATACTCCAGTGGATGGCAACCGTTTAGCCGACAATTTCTTAGCTGTAGTGGCCGATATCTTTAGACTGGAGATACTTGTCTTCTTTCCTCTCCCCTTCACGGGGACTTTCCGCACGGAATTGCAGGAGGCAACGGGAGGTGCCTCGTCTTCCGAGCTCGGATGTTGTAATCTTTGGAAGACGGATGGCCGGTCTTCCGTTACTGCCGTGTTGTTGCAACAGCAGTTGACGATAATCTGGGTGCAGTGACGTCCCTGTGAGGACTCTCTGCACGCTGAGGCTCCTTCTCTTTCCTTGCGTTTGTGGAGGATAGCTTCACGCAGGTCAGAGGAACCACTTTGCCCGTTTGCCGCCGGGGGCTGGACTCGAGTGGTTTTATACAACTTCCCGTCAGAGGCCCGCGTGATACTCAGCGGGACGCCCGATAGTCAGAGGTTGGGGCAGCTGTCTGGACTTGATGAGCCCGGCTGCCCTAGACTTTTTCTTTTTAGCACTTGTGGGTGCGTAATAGGAAGAGTCCACATTAGGTATCACAGAGTCTGGATTTTCATCCAGAAAGTGATCAGAGTTAGGACCGCATGAGAGTCGGTCGAAAACTGATCGAGAGAAGCGCGGTAGAGACGCTATGCGGCTATTGTTGGGTGTCGTGCAGGCTATCTGCATGCGACTGTCTTCTGTTGTGGGACAAGTTCTTATGCGGTTAGGAGTCACGGCCGTGCAGGCTGTCCGCATGCGGTTGGCATCTGTGGCCGCATGGGTTTTCTGTAAGCGGTTGACTTTACTAGCCGCATGAATCTCATCCATGCGGTTGGGAACTGTAGCTGCATAAGTTATGCGGCTGACAGAAGTGGCCGCATGAGTTTTCTTCATGTGGTTGACGGTTGTGGCCGCATGGATTTTCTTTCTGCGGCTAATACCTCTCTGCGGTTCAGGTTGAGCAGAGACCCACTTTGCCCCTGCAAGTCCAGCATCATAGAGTTTTCTTCTGCCGGACTTGGAGACAGCAGAGGTATCTGCGATCTGAAATGGGGCCGCAGGAGAATTTTTCTCGCCGTTTTGAGCGACCGAGGGTATCCCATCGAGGGCTTGGGGAGGAGCAAATGACTTTGGCCTCCACTCTTTACGAGCCTTCGTGGTGCGGGTGCGTTTCTGGACCGGGCCAGCGCTGCCTTCAGAGAGCATCTCTTCGAACGCCTGTTGGTCGAAGCGGACGACCATCTTCTGTTGTGTGGAGCCAAGTTTGGCTGCATCCGATTGCGTCACCAACTCCTCAGCCGTGGAGAAGTTAGTCCCCAGAGTCGCCATCGTGTTTGCCATTGATTGTAAAAGAACAGAACAATTATCGGAGGACTGAACTTAGACTCACAATACAAACTCGCTCGTACAAAAAAGCCTAGGGACAAAAACCTAGGTACAGCAGACTAAGTACGATTGTTTATTTTTGATTCTGGGGGATGACGATAGAGGCTCGGGAAAGCGACGGCCGCTCTGCCTTACTCCTTGGACGATCGGTATGCAGCCTTGGCTCGGGGAAGATCTGCTCGGCGTTGACGAAGAAAGGCTCTTCTTACTCTCCTCGGGTTGCTCTCCTGGCTTCTCTCTCTCTGTGAGTATCAAGAAAAGGGGGAGCTCTCTCTGTGTATATCTCTCTCTTCTTCTTTTTTTTATTCTTTTGTTGCCGACCTTTTTTCTCTCTTTTCTTTTTTTTACAAGGGAATGATGCTGGCTATTTATAAGAGTGGGAGGTGATCATTAGGGTTTGCTAATGATTATCTGTTTTGGAATGTCGGCGCTCCTTCATTCTATCTGAACCCTTGATCCTGATTACAATAAATCTAGGCCATTAATGCGGATAGCACCGTATCTTGTGAGCAATTAATGCTAACTGCTTTAAATCTTCATGATTGATTATGCCAATGTCCGATTGCTCGCCACGTGTCCCATTGGCTTGATGATAAATGATATGCCTTGATCTCAGTAATTATGATGATGATGTCAATATATTTGTTGAGATTTGGTTAAATTCTTGATTGATCCGATGTCACGTGTTTTAATTGTGGGTCCTGCCAGAGCCGCATGGGATAGGCAAGACTTGAACCGCAGGGAGATAATCTTCATGAGCCGCATGGGACAGTACTTTATTGAGCCGCAGGGGATGAACTCTCAATGAGCCGCATGTGCATAATCTCTACGAGCCGCATAAGCTAGCGTTGTATTGAGCCGCAGGAACTCGTTTATTCTTGGCCGCATAAGCTCGCCTCAAAACTTTGGTAGACAGTGCCACTTTGAAGATTTTCCTTATTCCCGAAGTACTGCTTTTCGTGTCAGTCATTATGACAACTTTATGTCAGGTCTGTCACTTGTCAGGTCTGTCAGCCGTCAGAGCATTAAATGCGTCCACACGTTGGGCACAGCTGTTTTTGAAGACCACGTGGCCTCTCTCTCTGGGCCGCATGGAGTTTACTCGAGCTGCCTATGTGCGTTGAGCCGCATGTCCATGTTGGTGACTTTTGAGCCGCATGATACTCTTGAGCCGCATGAAGCTCGTCTGATTTTGAGTCGCATGAAGCTTCCTGGGTTCTGTGCCGCATGAAGAATGTCTCATGACTGAGCCGCATGAAGGACGTCTCATGACCGAGCCGCATGAGGAATGTCTTATGACCGAGCCGCATGGAACGTCTCATGACCGAGCCGCATGAGGAATGTCTCATGACCGAGCCGCATAAAGGACGTCTCATGACCGAGCCGCATGAGGATGTCTCATGACCGAGCCGCATGAAGGACGTCTCATGACTCGCATGAGGAATGTCTCGATCTGCCCGTGCATTCGCTTTGTGGCCCGGGTATCCCGAACACACGAGTGCGTAGGTATCATGTTTTCTCCCTGATGTGGGGGCTAATAGAAACACTTGCCCTCAATCTTTGTTGGGAGACTCTTGAGAACCACTCTGTCCGTTTGCCGCCGGGGGCTGGATGCAGGCGGCTCTGTACAACTTTCCATCAGAGGCCCGCTTAGCGGGACGCTCTTGATGGTCAGAGGTTGGGACAGCTGACTGAGCCCGATGAGCCCGCGCTGCCCTAGACTTCTTCTACTTAGCACCCGAAGGTGCGTAATAGGAAGAGTCCAAGTTTGGAAGGAGGGAAGAGAAGTTGGTGCCCTTTTCAAAGAGGTAAGAGGGCTCTATTTATAGAATGGAGTGAGCCCTTTCTTCTTCTCCTTTCCGATGTGGGACTAAAAGCATATTTTTCATGCTTCTACAGGACCCCCTTCAAAGTTTCCAAATTGTAATTTGGAACACTTTGAATAAGAAGCATGAAGTAGATTTGTTTTAGGTGTGGCAATCCAATCATTGGTAGCATGGACGTGATAGGTTTGGGTACTTCCGCTGGGGATTTTATGTGGACTTATCATCCTTGGCGTACCTTGGTTTTAGGTACGGATAATAAGTTGAGAGAGGGAACCATCATATTTACTCAAGGTGGTATGGACGGTAAATATAAGGTTGATGGTAGAGCTTTCCTACTCAGAGGTGATATGGATATGGTAGGAGTGAACTCGAATGAGGATACATAGAACAACTCAGAGGTGCTATCAACGTAGAAGTTCTATGCATTGGGTGAAAATGCTATGGAACAGCTGGGCTAGGAAAGATGAATGTGATGAACGGACGAACCATCGGATGAATCGTCGAATTAAATGAACGATCAACCGTCGAGTGAATTAAATGAACGGACGAACCGTCAAATGAATGTAATGAACGATGAACCGTCAAGTGAATTAAATGAACGGATGAACCGTTGAGTGAATTAAATGAACGACGAACCGTCAATGAATTAAATGAACGGATGGACCGTCGAATGAATGTGTTGTTTCGTTGTTTGAGAAATCTCTGCAATAAATAGAACAGAAATCTGACAGGAACGAGCACTTTCACTTTTCAACATAAAAATGTCGTCTGAAGACGCACCCAAGAAACTGAGCTCGCTCCAAAGGTCGAAGAAGAAGTTAAGAACGTCCTGTCGATCCAATTCAGCCAAAGGAAGCAGAAGTAGGCGAAGGTTCGTCTGCACCCAAGCCACCGAGAGACATCCTGGACTTTCTGCTTGAACCAGAAGGACTGAAGAAGAAGAAGCCATGAGGATGGCTGCCTGCAAGTTCCTTGTGGGTTCCAGCAAAGAAGTTTTCGGCACTTTTGCTGACCGTGTTTTTGAAAAAGATGGTAGTGGTCCGCGTCCAAATGTAGAGAAAAATGATAGTGATCTTCCTTAATATCATGTACTATCATTCATGATTGAATAAATTTTATTTACAAACATGAACTTGTCTGATGATTTACAAACATTTATATTTTACATAATATTTTTTAAGGAACTTGCCATTAATAGGCATCATTGGAATTCGTCCATCCAGTTCTGAGAGTTGATATGCTCCATTTGAGAAGACTTTACTCACAACGTATGGACCTTCCCACTTTGCGTCGAACTTGCCTTTGCTCATATGCGTCATAGTCATAGGACGTCTGACCGTTAAAACAAGTTCTCCTTGCTGAAAGGCTCTGACCTTCACTTTACGATTGAAGTCTTCGAGATACGAGCTTGATATAGCTCATATTTGCTGAGCCATTAATCGTTTTTCATCAAGTGCCTCCAATTCTTGAAGTCGAAGAAGGTCATTATTCTCTGTAGTGAGCTCGTTAGCAATGGCAATCCTTAAAGAAGGAATTTGAAGTTCCAATGGAAGAACAGCTTCACAGCCATATACCAGAGAGAAAGGTGTAAAACCCGTAGGATTGCGGACCGTAGTTCGGTAGGCCCATAAACATTCGCCAAGCTTTTCACTCCAATTCCGTTTGTTAGTAGACACAAACTTTTTGAGAAGCTTGATAATGGTTTTGTTAAAAGCTTCGGCTAAACCGTTAACAGCAGGATTGTAGGCAGTCGAAGCGACATTATCAATCCGGTGATCATCACAGAATCGGGTAAATTTTTGGCTGATGAATTGCGGTCCGTTATCATGAATAATTCGTCGAGGGACTAAATCGATAAATGACATGATGCTTGACGAAGTTGATAACACTACTGGTCTTGACTTCAGCCAAGGGTATAGCTTCAGCCCACTTAGAAAAGTAATCTGTTATTGCTAAGATGAACCGATGTCCTCTAGAAGAAGGAGGATTAATAGGACCTATGACATCCATACCCCAAGCTTCGAAAGGCCAGGAAGCAGCTGTCGGATGTAGAAATTTTGCAGGTTGATGAATGAAGTCTGCATGGATTTGACAGGCTCGACATTTCCTTGCATATTCGATGGCATCTGATACCATAGAGGGCCAGTAGTACCCCATTCTTCGAATACGATCCTGCAGCTTAGGGCCGGGCTGATGTGCTCCACAGACACCATCGTGAGCTTCACATAATACCTGTTTTGCTTCATCACCAGCTAAACAGCGTAGAAGAAGACCGTCATAAGTCCGTCGATAGAGAGTCATAGTGGTTTGATTGTAATAAAATTGTAGAGATCGTCGTCGGATACTTGTAGCCTCCTTAGGATCTTCGGAGAGTACGTCGTGAACCACGAAGTCGATGAAAGGAGTTCTCCAATCTTCATTGATAACATTAATTTCAGCAAAATTACTGAACTCAATGTTACGATTATTTTCTACACAAAACAATTCTCGATTAGAAATAACCACCACTTGTTGTCTTCGGATGGGGACAGCTAAGACTGCTGTAAGATTGGCTAAGACATCTGCTTCAGTATTCCAAGCTCGGCGTACATATTCAATAAAGAAAGCTTTGAACGATATAGCCATGTTGATTGCTGCCTCAAAGTAAGGTACCAGATCTTGATGACGAACTTCATAAGTTCCTCTAACCTGGTTAACAACCAACTTAGAATCGCCATAAACTTCGAGATACTCGACGTTCAATTGCTTGGCTAATTGAAGACCAATGAGTAGAGCATTATACTCTGCTACATTATTGGAACAGGATTCGTCTAGAGAGTAAGCTCTTTGGATAGTTAATCCGTCTGGAGAAACGAGAATAACTCCAACTCCTGCTACAATAGCCCCGTTGGGTCCAATTCTAGATGCTCCGTCAAAGAATAGACGCCAAGTTGGAAATTCTTCAGAAATCAAGTTGACTTCTAACGTCTCGTCTGGAATTTCATCATAAAGCTTGGATGTTTCTGGTACAGGATGAGCCGCCAAGAAATCTGCTAATGCTTGACCTTTAACAGACTTTTGAGGGACATACACCATGTCATATTGAGCTAAAAGGATGGCCCATGTAGCAAGCCGAGAGTTGAGTGTGCTAGGCTTCTTCATCAGTACCCGAAGAGGATTGACTCGGAATATGACATGAATGGTTTGACCAATGATGTAATGCCTCATCTTTTGAACGGCAAACATAAGGGCTAGGCATTCTTTTTCAACCGGACTATAACGGTGTTCAGCACCGATCATAGTACGACTGAGGTAATAGATAGCCTGTTCATGACCTTCTTTGTTCTTTTGGGCAAGTAAAGCACCCAATGAATGATCCATAGCATGGACATACATTAAGAATGGAATGCCCGAGATTGGTGGCACCAAAACAGGTGGGTTCATAAGATATCGTTTGATGTCGTCGAATGCTTGTTGACATTCTTCAGTCCAAATAAAAGATACACCCTTCTTCATTAGTTGAGTGAATGGTCTACAGCGTCCAGACAAGTTCGAAATGAATCGCCTGATGTACGCAAGTCATCTTGGAATCCTCGTAGCTCTTTTAGGTTGCGTGGAGGACGCATCTCTTGAATGGCTTTGATCTTCTCGGGATCCACGTGTATACCCTTAGAGGTAATGACGAAGTCGAGAAATTTGCCACTAGAGACACCCAAAAATGACTTGGTGGGATTCATCTTGAGCTGATGTTGACGCATGAGATTGAAGATTGTTCTCAGATCTTGGATATGATCTTCTTTAGACGACTTTTGACAGCAATATCGTCAACGTAGCATTCGACTGTTTTACGAAGATGTTCTCTGAAAATGGTACTCATGGCTCGTTGGTAAGTTGCACCAGCGTTCTTGAGACCAAATGGCATTACTGTATAGCAATAGACTCCTCGAGGAGTACGAAAAGATGTATGATTTTCATCTTCGGGATTCATTTTGATCTGATTATATCCAGAGAATCCATCCAAAAGATATTCGTTCGAACCCACAAGTATTGTCAATCATGACGTCTGTGATAGGAAGAAGAAATTCATCTTCGGACATGCTTTATTAAGATCTCTGAAGTCGATGCAGACTCGAACTTTGCCAGTTTTTTTCAGGACTGGAACAACATTGGCTACCCAATCAGGATGTTGTTCTTCTCGATAAAGCCACAGGCGATGAGCTTCTTGACTTCATCATCGATTGCGTCTATCATTTCAGGCTTGAATCATCTTTGTTGCTGTTTGACTGGTTAGCATTAGGAAGAATGTTCAGCTTGTGAGTAGCAATCTTGGGATCTAAACCTGGCATGTCCTCGTAACTCCAAGCAAAGACGTCAATGTATTCTTTAATGAGAAGAATCAACTCTTGCTTATCTGCTTCTGGAAGATTCTTGCTAATAAGATTGGACGAGGTGACTCGCTTTCTCCTACATCAACTTGAATTAATTGATCTTCGGTAGGAGGTTCTCTTTGTTCAAATCGAAGTACCCACTGATTATCCATCTGTTGAGCCCAAGGATCTGTTTCAGGACTTTCTTCAATATCTTCATCATATCCTTCCGGAAGTTCAGCGGAGACCATATTAGAAGATACGATTACACGATGGACTTCACCAACGCTAGTATCAGAATCCCATGATCTGGAATCAGAAGAGTTAGAACGTTTTCACTATCAGAGTCAAAAATTGCTGGGGATAACATTGGAGGAGAAGCGTATCCGAGACCTCTTTTGGTCCTGCTATAATACATTTCTGGCTTTCCTTTTGGAACTGCTGTACGAATGGGAGTTCGTCTACCCTTACCATAGTTAAGGCCGCTTTTGAAGTCGTAACCTATTTTTTGGACGATATCTTTGATTGTTGACTGTAACGACGGAATTGAAGATGTCCCGTATCGTTAACTTTGCTATCCGTGTAGCTAAATTTTGTTCCGGTCTTTTACTAAAAAGTATTGGACTTTCGCCTTTCTTGCGAGCAGGAACAATACGATATGAATCTTTTGGATGTTCACATGAAACTTCTGTTTGAAGAGATTGTACAACTCCCATTGTAAATGACTGAAAGCTATCTAACATATCCAATAATATTTAGTATGATAAATAACATCAGTATACTGGAAAGTAGATGCTTTTTCATTGATATTTACATCTTTATTTACATCAGGACCTTTAGCCTTAACAGGCTTGGTCAGATTGATTACAAGAGAGGGAGAAGAAGAACGTGGAGGAGGCTTGTTACGACGAAGGTCAATAACAAGTGGCTCAGAAGAAGTAAGCTCCCTTTTTTCTTTGTTGCGAGTTAAATCAACAACAAGTGGCTCAGAAGAAATGAGCTGCTTTTTGTCCTTGTTACGATGTAATCAATAACAAGTGGCTCAGAAGAGGTGAGCTCCTTTGATTTTGATCAGCATCAACTGATTTTTCCTGAACCGACAAGTGAATAGCTAGTGGTTTAGAAGACTGAGGATGAGAAACACGCCCTTTGACAGGTATGATGAGAGTGTCATTGGGCACTGCTTTTTGATCTTCTTCAGTATCCATGGCCAATACCACTTTCATAAATTCCTCCTTGTACATACGAGCATCGTTGCAATACGCTTCAACGCCCTTGAAAGGATAAAGGTCTGCAACTTCCTTATGAACTTGTTTTTTATCATCGACGTATTTAAAGCATTGATGAAGAGTTGAGGGAACAACATTGTGTTCATGGAGGAATGGTCTTCCCAGAAGAGCGTTGTAAGAACAACCATGATTGTCAATGATATAAAAGGTCACCTTTGTGCGAAGATTGCCTATTTGAAGTTTTAAGCGGATCTTGCCCAAAGGTTCACTTTTTCCTTGGTTAAATCCCAAGATAGTAGTGATTGTGCTCGAAAGACTATGCACTGGTATCTTCAACGCATCTAGCATTGTCTTTGGCATGATGCTAAGTGCAGACCCTGGATCTATCAGGATACGATCGACCTTCATCGAATCAACATATCCTGTATAATAGAGAGGACGATCATGTCTATTATCTTCCAGCAGCATATCATCCTGAGTGAAAGTAATATTTGGGATCAACTCCAAAACACTATGACAGTGATGGCAAGAGACTGGTTCTGATTCCGACTTTTTGAGCAGAGTTAAGCAAGTTTCAGCCTGCATCAGAGCTTCACTTAGAGTTTCTCGAGTCTCTTTAGAAAGACGCAAGTGCTCGAAGATTGATAGTCTAGCCGGTGTATTGGCCAGTTGAGCCAATATATCAAAGTTATATGGCTTTTCAAGTCCTATAGGAGATAACTTCTTCAGGGGCTTATCAAAGCGGACTTGTTGCTTGCCTTTGTCAGCAACCACCGGCTTGGTAGGAATATGCACTACAGCTGGTGAAGATGTAGAAGGGATCTCTTCAGTGGAAACAGGTTGTACTGGAGCAGGTTCAGAAGAAGAAGCAGGATTCTCTTGACCTTCAGAATAATCTTTCAAATAGGCTTTCCCTGATCTGGTGCCTAACAGAATCTCTTCGTCAACTATGGGATCAAAAGACACCATGTTACAAATTTTGGTTTTGCCTTTAGAACGAGCTTTCTTCTTGGAAGAAGAGGACACTTCGAATTCCGGAGCAAGATCGGGATGGATCCACATAATTTCACCGTTGTCAAGAGACAAGGGAACAAGACCTTTATTTGGTGGAAGTGGGAGATTTTCAATCTCAAGAGTAGCTTTAGGGATTGGAATGACACCGTGTTGTACCATTTGTGGAGGGAAGTCCCCAAACTGGACTGAAACTATGTT
>JANAVB010023162.1:0-26342 GCA_029216955.1 Iris pallida
TAGGAAACATATATTGGACTTCATATTTCTGTGATCACATATCCAACATGAAAAACATATCACATATCCAACATGAAAAACACACATGTATAACACCCAAAACACACAAACACACATGTATAACACCCAGATAGAAGACATATAACACATGGATAAAATTAAGAAACATATATTGGACTTCATATTTCATAGTTTAATGTATACAAAAGTGGTACTCTATAACCAAAATGCCAAAAAGTATACAAAAGTGGTCTTCCATATAACACATTGATACTCAGTCGATTTCGACGTCACAGTAGTCTGCAGGTAAGTCTCTTGGCTCCTCAAACTTCAACAACTTCTTACAATGGTCGATTTGATGATCGAAAGGTGTGGTCCAAGCTCTGGCGACCGGTGCTCTTTTGTACCAAACTGTTGAAGGTGGAGGAATCGGAGAATGACCGATCATCTTTAGTATGACGAAGTGATCACCGATGTGACCTATAGTACATAGGTTAGAATGTCGTGGTCCCGGAGGTGCGCACATCGGAAAGAATGTTTCTCTAATACCCATCGAGAAAATTACGAGAGGTATCATGTACCTATTGGCAAATAAATAGCCGGCAGACGGGACTGCCATGTTGTGGTCTGTCCCGGTAATACTGTCGGTGCAAGGGATACTTAACAAAAACTTGCAACCGTTTCTTCGCTTAGGAGACGGGCATAGAATGGAAGACGAGTCTCTAACTCCTCGTACAGCTCCTGTCTCACCCGTCTCCATCCGTCTTTGACATCATAACCAAGATGTCTTGCAAGCACATGGAATCCACAATGGCCATCACCGGGGACATCGACAATAGACCAAATGTATCGGTGAAGCTCAGGTTGGAATTTATCAATATATAAACTCAGTGTTTGGCTTGCAACGGTATCTTCTCTTGGGCGGTCCATTTTATCCATTTTCGGCGAATGACAAGCTTGCCCTTCCGTGCGGGCGGAGCTTGCTGTAAGCTTCGTTCAACATGCTCAAAGTGCGATGGATCTCTCCTAGTTGACTCCAGCCTTCTCTTCTGTGAATAGTCAGTCTTGTTTGAGGCCTGCCTTTAGTATTGGAAACAACGGTCGGCTCATGCATTGTAGTAGTGCCGGACATGCAATTTCTTGCATTTTAAGCTCAATGGACTGCCGCTCTGCTGCTACTGAGGCTAACCACCTTGCGTGGAGAAGTTTCAGTTGTGGCAAAGAGAAGAAATCATCGTCCGTCTTCACCACAGGCATCATAGACAACTGCCTCCAACATTGATCGACTGCTTCTACTGGAATAGGAATGGATTCACGGCGATATTCATTAATCTGATGTGCACAAGGGAGGCCCAGTGTATGTCGATGTACACACCCGCAAACTTGGGGATCAAACCCGACATCCTTCGACCTTTCAATCCATCACATATTAATGTCAATGTGTGTATGATACCACGCGAACTAAAGCATCTAACAGTACATTCTTTCTATGCTCATGCTTGACTATATTTAAGCTCATCTCAAATGATGCCTTAATTTCATTCACCGTCCGGTCTACCATAAGATGTATAGCTTGCCAAACAGAGACAAAGTTGCCGAGAGATTTTAGTTGTCTCTTCACTACAGAGTGTGCTCCTTCGACACGGTTGGTAGTTGTCGTACCGTAATGCTTCACCAAATTCGTCCATGCTAAGACGAAGTGTTCTTTGTGCGGTTCAAGCCATGTATCTTTGATGTATGAAATGCATGCCGGCTCCCTCGCCTTCTATTTTTCCTTGAACATGTACCATGTGACATCGTAACTCTCAATCGTAGAGGCTCGCCACACACAATTCCAGTTATTAGAGAATTCTTGAAAATTTTGCATGTCAATTTTACCTTCCTCCTTCTGAAACTTCAACTTACATTGGGCTTCAATATTCCGATTGACATGCATAGCAATGTATCCGCTTGAGAAAAAACAATGCGAATAGCATTAATTAGGGCATACTCTCTGTCGGTCACAAGAACTGACGGCTCTGTATGACCGCTGTAGAGTGTTTTCAGTTTCTCCAATGCCCATGTGTAGTCTTCAAGTTTTTCACTCTTCATTAAGCAAAATGCCACCGGAAATGTTTTTCGAGTAGAGGTGAATCCGACAATATGAAGGAGAGGCATCTTGAACTTGTTGGTCTTGTACGTGCAATCAAGGACTAACACATCGGCAAATGACCTGGCCAGACTTGTGCAATATGGATGAGCCCAAAAGATTGAAATTACTTCCTTACTCTGGGGATGTGTTCTATGGAACTCAACGTAATGATTATCGGCAAGCAACTTCAGCACTTCTTGCATCGCCATTCTTGATTTGGTCCGGACAGCGTTCGAAGAAGATAGGGTGTTGTATATTGACCTCATCATAGACAAGTTCTTCTCATCTTCATGCCGTATGACTGAATATATTTGTCTCGGTACAACACCGGAAATGGACAAGTCTTCGGCTATCTTCTTCTCCGTAGGGTTCAACCGTCCGACATACGGATGACCCAATAGTGTCTCGGAAATCTCATGATTGTGGGTTCCATTCTTTACTTGTACTGACCACTTCCCTTCTTCTTCTTTTCTAATCTGGATCTTGAATGGACAACCACATTTCCTCGTTCCAGCTTTCTTTCTTGGAACTTTATTTTGGATAACTGTGTCTTTCTTGTGCGATCTGAAACACACCACCTCGTTCATAGCCAACCATCAGACTTTGTCGTCCTGGGCGATTTCGGGCCGATCTGGATATCACTAGAACCAACTTGTTTTCCCATCCGACTTCTTGACACCATTGTACCGCATCGTCGCTTGATTGAAACGAAAGATCGGTCCAAAATAAATGCCCTACATCGATTACAATTGGAGCATGTACCGCAAACTCGGAAGATCGTAAGTCCTACAATAGAAGTTAAAAGTCAAAACTAAACAACTACATAAAACGTATTATTACTTATAGAGGAGTCTGTACTTGATCACAAGTTGAGACACTTCAAGCGTATCTGTCTGCAACATATAATCCTTAGTTCTCTAAAATTTAGTTATAAATGTAATATAGTTGCTACTTGAAACTAACATCATAATGACCAGACACAAACGGTGGTGAACCCATAAATAGTGAAATTCTTGCTTAATTTTGCTTTAACATATATCTGACATAATGAAATTCTTGCTTAATTTTACATTAAGCTTACAAGTTCTCAGTTTCAATTTTAGATATAAAGAAATGTTAACGTAGTATTATATGGTTGGTTCTGTTGCTATGTTTTTACTTTTCAACCTAGTGAGTGAAAAGTGAGAATTTAACTTTGAAAGCTTTGTAATAGTTCAATGGAAGATCATGTGTTAGCATGGATTGGAAGATATAAACGAAGAAGTCAATTTTAACTGTAAATCCTTTCGTTGCAAGGAACATGCTTGATTACTAGGCGTTCTCTTTGATGTTTTACATATTCTCTGTTGTAAATCCTTTCGTTGCAAGTCAATTTTTCATATTTCTTTGTCACATTTCCTTGGACACAGAGGACTGCCACAAATGTGACAGTCCTTCATATTTATAGGACTGCCACAGATGTGGCAGTCCCTCACATATATAGGACTGCCACATCTCTGGCAGTCCTATATATGTGAGGGACTGCCACATTTGTGGCAGTCCTCTGTGTCAAAGTCTAATTTTTGACCCGAAGTAAAGTTCAAGTGTAGTTACCACGAGGGTTTCCGATGCGTCAAAGTGTTCTTCGAAAGTTGTGGAGGAGAGTATCCAGCATTTGATGGTCCAGGTTGTTCCATTTTCTATTTTTTTCTACATTAAACACAAAATTCAACTTTTATATGTAAAATTTAGGTTACAACTTAAAATATTACACAAAAATAAATTCGACGACTTACAAATTAATGGAAGAAGTGATTGACACTGTATTCTACCAAAAATTTTAGGTTGGGGGACAATTTCACCTAGCTAGGGTTAATTATAGGTTTATATGAGGAGGAGAAAAAAAGAGTGGAGGAAGAGATAGTGGAGGGAGAAAGAAAGAGAAGAGATGAAATCTAAAATCAAGTTGGCTTATATAGTGTTTTTTGGGTTGCCCCCTAGTAAAAAACCCAATGGTAAACTTGTAATTTTTTCAAAAAAATTTTGGGTTGCCCCTTAGTAATTGTGGAGGTGCCCCTAAAAAAAACCTTACTTTTCCCTCATAACCTAAGAAATTCAATCACCCCAAAAGTGGAAGAAAAAAATGAGGCTTGTATTAATTAACAATTATACCCCCATATGAATGTATTATTAAAATTATTTATAAAGTCAAATGGTAAATAAGTTTTTTAGTTGAGAGTAATTGGTAAACCCTATATTTTTTACTTTCTTTCTTTCCACTTTTTCTTTCATACCAAACAAAGGAAATGCATCTCTTATCTTTTTCATCCTTGCTTCCAAACACAAAGGAAGGAATTTCTTTACTTTCCATGTGAAGAAAATACATCCCTCTATTTTTCCTTCCTTCCACTTTTCCATCCTTCCTACCAAACACAGCCTAAGGTGGTTTTGGTAGGAGGGAAAATGGAAGGAAGGAAAATAGATGAGGGAAAAGTGAAGAAAAGATAATTCATTTGTATGGAAGGAAAATAGGAAGGAAGGAAAAGTGGAGGGATTACTTTTCCCTCATAACCTAAGAAATCCATCCCCCCAAAAGTGGGAGGAAAATGGAAGGAAAATGGAGGCTTGTATTAATTAACAATTATACCCCCATATAATGTATTATTTAAAAATTATTTATGAAGTCAAATGGTAAATAAGTGTTTTTAGTTGAGGGTAGAATTGGTAAACCCTATATTTTTTACTTTCTTTTCTTCCACTTTTTTTTCATACCAAACAAATGAAATGCATCTCTATCTTTTCCATCCTTGCTACCAACACAAGGAAGGAAATGATCTTTCCTTTCCATATAGAAGGAAATGTATCCTTATCTTTTTCCTTCCTTCCACTTTTCCATCCTTCCTACTAAACATAGCCTAAATATGTATTATTATATTGCATAAGTTAATTTTAATATCAGAAAAAATTAACGTGTTTATATTTCCATTACCTATTATTTTGTCTCGTGTTTGTACCATGCTTGTAACATTCCGTCCTTGGACAATTGGCCACATGTTATTCTGAAATATGTTGGTTTATCTGCAAACTTAACAATTTATCAAAAGCTTAACAATATTTACGTATGTGATAAATTAATTCTAACATTTGGGTGATTAGACAAATTAATAAACGCATGAATCATAAAGAGTTCTTTTAGTAAGCTTGGTCACTTCAAAAATGTGGCTGTTGTCGACACGTATTGGATACTCTACGGCACATATCGAACATTCCAAGATACATTAGTACATATCAAAATTGTCGTGTCACTATGTCCTCAACATGTCGTATCGTATCCGTGTCCGCCGTGCAACATAATTTTTTTCTAATTTATTCAAAATTAAAAATAATAAAATAACAATATAATTTAGTACTTTCCTGCTTATTTTATCCTTCTTTTATCAAATACTTATGACAGTCAACATCTTACGACAAGATAAATACACCCTTTCTTCATAAGATAATAACAAACAACCAAGTTCAAAATTTTGGCAATATATATCACTAGAATGACCTTGTTAATAGAAGTAAACAAAATGCCATAAACAGAATTTTTATTAATAGACAACAAGTCTAATACAAGAATGTAGGAAATAATAATGCCTTGTTCTCATTGCTAGGATTTGTTACAATATATAGTGTCTACATTTGGACTTATGGGTTATGGGCCATATTTACATTACAAATATAATCTAACAATCTAACACCCCCCCCCCCCCCCCCCAAGTTGGAGCATGTAAGTCACAAATGCCCAACTTGGGAAGGAAGCATCAAACACATGCTTTCCACGGGCTTAGTGAAGATGTCAGCCAGTTGAGTAGAAGTAGGAACATGCGAGCTATTACGGTGCCGTCTCTAATTGCATCGCGAACAAATACAAATCCACCTCAATATGCTTATTGCGCTCATGAAATGCCGGGTTCTGAGCCAGGTGCAGGGCTGACTGACTGTCACAATACACCGACTTAGCAGACTCCTGGCGAACGCCCAACAAACCAATAACTCCTTCAACCATTTCAACTCACAAACAAGCGCAGCAATAGATCGGTATTCAGCTTCAGCGGAAGATCGGGAAACAGTTGGTTGCTTCTTGGTCTTCCAAAAAATAGGAGACCTCCCTAAAAACACCAACCAGCCCGTAACAGAGCGGCAGTCAAGGGACAACTTGCCTAGTCGGAATCACACCAACCAAAAGACGAGATCACAATCAGCTTTCAAAAGAATACCCTGTCCCGGTGCATGTTTGAGATATCTGATAACTCTCAAAGCAGTATGCCAATGATCTTGTCGAGGCTCCTGTAAGAATTGAGACAAGATATGCACAGCATAGGCTAAGTCAGGACGATAAATGATAGATAAATCAACCTCCCAACCAGCCTCCGATAAGGCTCTACATCCTCCATCTTTGGACTAGCGATTTTGCCAGCTTGTGATTGGGCTCCATGGGAAAACCAGCAGGTCGAGACCCCATCAAGCCGCATTCTGAAATGATGTCCAAAGCATACTTTGACACAAGGAAATTCTTTCTGCACTCCGAGCCACCTCTATACCAAGAAAGTACTTCAACACCAAGGTCCTTCATGTGAAAGCAAGAACTAAAATACTTTTTGAAAGCATCTAAAACACCTAAGTCATTACCAGACACAATCATATCATCCACATAGATCAGAACATGCAACTCTACTTCCCTTTAAAAAGAGAGAAAAGGAAAATAATCGGAATGAGATTGAAAAATCCATAGGATATTAGAGAAGCAGCAAGCTTAGAAAACCAACAACGTGGTGCCTGTTTCACTCCATATAGAGACTTACGCAGGCGATACACTTTATTGGGTTCACTATGCGAAAAACCTGGCGACAAATTCATATATACTTCTTCTGTCAGATCTCTATGAAGAAAAGCATTGTGCACATCCATCTGGTGCAAAGTCCAGCCTCTCACGGCTGCAACAGCCAAGAACGCCCGAACTGTAGGCATCTTAGCTACCGGGGCAAATGTAATGCCCGCTCCGTACGGTGCATTATGCTGAGTCGTTGACTCGAAGAGTAGCGTTGACCCGATTGCGTATCGATGCGAATCGATACGAAAGTTACGTTGTCCCGAGAAACGTATCGACCCGAGGAACGCATCGTAAAAACGGTGCAAGTGTTAAGTTGTCCGAGCAACGCATCGAACTAAGTCGATGCGAAGAGTTGCCTTGTCCCGAAGAATGCATCGAATGAATCGATGCGAAGCGCCACGTTGCCCGAAGGATGAGTGCGTTGAATCGGCTCGAAGATTCTAAGAAATAGAATCGACCAAGGCGCAAGTCCGAATCGATGCAAGTATTGATTTAGTTGGTTTCGTGTGCAGGTTATACTTTGACGTAAAATATTAGAGGTCGATCTTTGGCAATATTTAGTAAGGGGTCCGCGGAACCAAATCACGCCTTGCGACGGGCTAAGACTTGGGCACGCTAAGGCAAATCAGACGTATGATTCAATGAAGCACGAAGTGCTCGAATGGCTAAGTCAGGAGAGTGGCCGTGCAACGAAGTGGAGAAATCGAGCCGTATCGGCTCGGCAAAACGACGAAGGCGTATCGACTCAAGGTGGGAGGATTGACTTCTTTACTCCTTCATTCGATAAGTCAATATATCATTGTATGCTAAAAGTTAACCTATCGACGCCAGGGC
Organism: Iris pallida; assembly: GCA_029216955.1. Taxonomy (NCBI): domain Eukaryota; kingdom Viridiplantae; phylum Streptophyta; class Magnoliopsida; order Asparagales; family Iridaceae; genus Iris; species Iris pallida. The sequence goes on from JANAVB010023162.1 coordinate 7,821, forward strand.
GTGGTCCGATCGGAAGTAAATCATAACGTGTGTCGAACACTAAGTTAGTACAATTGAAATGAAACATGCATCAATGCACGAGTCGCTACGAAACATCGGATATCGCTAAGGCGAGCACTCCGGTGCGCAGCCACAGGAACATGGGGTAACTGTACTCGGCGAGTGCCTTAGTGCACGAACCATACCGTGCCTTCGTGCACGAGTTAGAACGGCTAGAACATTGAAAGACAATAGGCGAGCGCCTAGCGCGCAAGCTACGGACGTTGAATGCTAATCATAGAACATAAAAATACGGTCGAAACGTGCTTACGTGCACGAGATAACAAAAGATGGCTTCGTTACGAAGGAATACAGTTGTGGCATGAATATGGCGGAACTGTCGGATATGACATAATGCCTCGAAAGGTGTTCGGGACCTTCGAGTCGTTCGGTTGGCGAACATTGAGTTGAGGCATAATGCCATTGAACATTGAAACGAAGTACGAAACGTAAGTTAACGAAGGAAATACGAGATGGATAATGCGGCATGGTGCCCTTCGAAATGTTCGCAGCCTTCGGGCGTTCGTGGAGAACATTGGGGCGTTGTGCCAATTGAAATAGAGATAAGCGAACTTGCTTGGTTGTATGAAATATAAGATTTGTTGCATGGTCAAATGGACTTAAAGACTATTGCCCGTGCACGGGTGTTTCTTCCCTCAAACGTGATCGCCAGGGCGCTGGGACCGCTCGGCCTAGGAGGGACTGCGATAATCGGTATTGTTGGTGCACTTCGACTAGACGGGTAGCGACTGTCTAGTGAATGTGATAAGCCACTTACACGAGTACTTCGGGGGTCCTCGGATCGTGTGTGGATAGCAACCACAACTGAGTGATTATCGTCTTACAATTTCAATTCGATAAATATAAGTCCATTCTAGCTCGGAAAGCTAGTGACCTTCATATAGTTAAGGGCGATGGGTTTGGAAGTACAAGGTATACGTATCCTGCATGGATAGATCCGAATAGAGGCACTTATAACATGACAGGGAAAACGGATAGGCGTATTCACCTTGCGTCGGTGCAAGGGCGAGTGCGTCGATATTGGTAAGTCGTGCCACGAATCAAACACGAAATGCTTGCTTGCCTATTCAATTCGATACATGCTTGCTATGATAACATGCTTTACGCTTTCGAATATGCCATGAAATTGATTCTAGGAGAACATAGCAAGATCATAAGCTAAGTTGCATGATTCAACATAAATATTACAATGTCGGTTTGGAAAGAAGATCTTTGCTTCAGTACATGCGAGGACGAACGTACTGATCCCCCACCAGCTTTATGCAGGGTGCAGGGAACGGATGGCTCGCGGTGAAGCGTTGCTTGAACGCGTTGAGGCTTGGAATGCTGAAGCGTATTGAAGCGTACGATCACTTGACGCTCGGACTATGCAACTGGATTGATGCGGCCGAGATATAGAAGGCATGATGTATGGAACGGTGAAATCCTTTGGGCAAGAGAGAACCTGAGTGTTGTAGCCAATCTGGCATATATCGTTAGGCTATCGAAAGCCTTTGAAATCTCAGTTTCGAATATCATAAAGAGAATTGTTTCGTATACTCAGTTTTCCTATCGTTGTAAATATCGAATCAAAAGATAACCATTGAGAACTTGTCATCTTGCCTTGCACGAGCGCAACTCCAGGCTCGTGCGGCATCACGCCATCTGCGAGGACGATAATTCTGGTGATTCCGGGTCGGGGCGTGACAAATTGGTATCAGAGCTCTAGGCTCAATTTCCTCTGGACGCTTGTTTCATTATAATTCCAAAAACGTTGCCCACCACCAACCGAAATCACTCTTGACTCTACTCGATGCCGCACTGGATGTTCCATACAATAAGTCTAAAAAACCATGTAATTTTGCCGCGTGTTGTTTGGAAATTACATGGTGTTGCGGGAAAACGGGAAATGTTTGTTGCATAAGTGCAACAAGTTGCGAGATATGAATTCAAGGATATGTTGCTGCGGATGCAACACGTCATGAATTGTACTTTGAGATATTCGTTGGTTGCAACGAACGATACGAGAAATGTTGGTTGCATCGATACAATGAAGATCGTGGAATGTTGCTGCAACAATTGCCACGCGTTGATTGTAAATGATGCGTTGGAAAGAAAATGAAAGTCAATATCGAATGTGTTGAACGGATTTGAGCATTGACATTGAATGTCAGAAATAAAATGTTGCACGAGGTATAAAGCGTATCGAAAATAAAATCGTTGCACGAGGTGCAATGCGTACCAGAAGTAAAATTATTGCACGTGGTGCAACGTGTATCAAAGTAATCGCTGCACGAAGTGCAACGGATATCGAGAATGAATTTTTGCACAAAAAAGCAACGGAAGAAAACAAACGTTTAAATAGAAACGAAAATCGATTCGGTTGCGCACCGAGTTTGTGTTGGCAAATGAAAACATTCGCCGAGTTGCTTCGGATTTTGATTAATCAAAGTTACGGTTGTGATCAAGTATGATCACTGCGGAAATCGTATGTCGGAAGAGATCGTTAGTTCATAAAGAGTACGTTGCGACGGAAGTAACTTGATTTCTGGGTGGTATATGGCATACCACGATGCAATGAATGGCTCGATTCCGAGTGGTATATGTAATATCATTTGTGCGATATATGCATCGACGTATTGTGAGAATTGCGGAAGGTTTGTCCGCAACGACGAAGTAGTACAGAGACTCGATTGAGAATTTGTACGACGGCATGTTGATGCAAGTGTTCTTCGATGATCGGTTAGAACGGTAAGGCGGTACTTGTAACACTGATCGTTTACGTTGATTGAAAATTTATGTGTCAGTTGAATGACGGGAACTAGCGGAACGATTATGCCTTGAGGCAATAATTGGATCGACGGGATAGGAAATTCGAAACGTTGAAATCAAACCGCACGACTTGCGATCTCGATAGAAATGTTCGGCTAGGCGAATCGAATCGCATGACTTGCGATTTTGATAGAAATGCTGGACGATGCGAATTGTAATCGAATCGCACGATATGCGACTTCGGTGAAGAGTTGGTTGACGGGAGTAATCGTGCCTAAGAAATAGTTGGTTACGTTACGGCGAAACTCATTTGAGTACGACTGAAAACACGCGAAACTTAGAGGGCGAGATCGTATGACTTGAGGGTTCGATATTGGATAATCGGTAACTCAGTTACGCGATCAAAGTATAGCGGGATGCGGGAATCAGAAAATGAGTCGATGCGTATGGAAAGGTTCGTTGCGAACTTGGATGTATGCGATGCGAGCTAAGTTAACGTTGAAACGGATTCAAAGTTGACCCTTACGTTATCGAAATAGATATGACGTATCGAGATCGATACGTAAGGAAACATAAACGATGTGAGAATACAAAATAGAGTGTGCCTCGCGCTATGAAATTTTGTAAGTAACGATACGAGAATGAACGAACTTGGTTGATCGTAAATTTTGTGATTGATCAGGGCGAGACTATAAGTCATCGACGATTGCTCGATGCGTATAGCATCTCGTGTGTCGACCGCGAAATAAGATAGACTCGAACTCAATGCGAGTAGACACGTCGTGAATAGCAGAATCATCGACGGAGTGCATGACCTTACTCGGAGGATAGTTGCGCTAAGATTGCACCGATAGAAATAGTTTTGTTCGAAAATTTGGATAGTCGCATAGAATCATCAGAACGTGATTTGGCTCCGAAATAAGATATAGCATGGTTCGTAGTACACTGTCCTTCGGTGATGATCCACAATTATCGAGCGTAGCTTCGGGGCAGCTGACCCTAGAAGACTTGACCGCCAAATCAAATTGAATGTTGCAGACCGTAAGATGACCCATGCGATATCGCATATGGGATTGCATCGATAACAAATTAACGCGATGCATGTTGACGATAAGTCTAGGCGATCGAGAATTGTTGGAACAACTTTCGATTGAAAATGATATAAATAGATTTTGAGTATTCGTCGATGGATACTTGAATGGTTATGTTGGTTGACGATCGAACGAGAAATTCGCCAACGAACTTGGTGATGCGAGTAGACGATTGCGAGAAACGTGCTATGCATGAGAGGGAATGATAAAGGAATGACCTACGAGGCATGTCATTAGATTCGGATTCACCTTGTAATTGAGCTTGCGTGAATCGAAATTATGTTCGATGTTGCGAGACGGATAAATTGGGAATTTGGCTAGTGAATTCCTACTCGTTAGGAATCGAACGTAAGACGCATCGTAAAGACCTTCGTGTCAAGGCGATCGTTGTCTTGAGCACCATCGCCTTGATGTAAACTTTCGTGTCGGATAGATTGTGGCCTTTGTGCAATGTCAATTTAAACTTGCCTAAGAAGAAGTTAAGCACGGTGCTAGGTAAGTTACCTAGCGGGCGTAGTCCCAAATGTTGATAAAGAAATCGTATCGAGATAAGTTGCATAGCCAGACTTCGAAAATAGTTGGGTGGCGACTTCGAACACAAGGCGTTACGGAGACTCGTTGTGATCGGATGCGCGACGGCTTGACGCGACGCGTAGAATTGATAGTCCCGATGAAACATACAAAGTGAGAAATGCGATTCTTGAATCGCATCGTGTGCTTCGACTTATGTTGGACGATCGCGTATGTATCAATATGCATGTGCGCTAGAATTGCGAGAACAAGTAATAGAGCCAAGTCCGATCGAGAATACGAGATGGCGAGCAATTGAAAATACGAAGTTACATGTTTGCGTTGTTCTGATATCTTACAACTAAGCTTGGCTGAAATGCGTATATTGGTGGGACGCCTAAAATATGTGTATGATTCCAAACTAAGTTGTACGATCCAAACGATGGTGAGACGAGATCGTAGAACGATCTAATGAAACCCTTGGAAATTTAGTATTGGTTTCGGTTCGGGACGAACCTTGTTTTGAGTGGTATATTCTGTAATGCCCCGCTTCGTACGGTGCATTATGCTGAGTCGTTGACTCGAAGAGTAGCGTTGACCCGATTGCGTATCGATGCAAATCGATACGAAAGTTACGTTGTCCCGAGAAACGTATCGACCTGAGGAACGCATCGAGTAATAACGGTGCAAGTGTTAAGTTATCCCGAGCAACGCATCGAACTAAGTCGATGCGAAGAGTTGCCTTGTCCCGAAGAATGCATCGAGTGAATCGATGCGAAGCGCCACGTTGCCCCGAAGGATGAGTGCGTTGAATCGGCTCGAAGATTCTAAGAAATCGAATCGACCAAGGCGCAAGTCCGTATCGATGCAAGCATTGATTTTAGTTGGTTTCGTGTGCAGGTTATACTTTGACGCGAAAATATTAGAGGTCGATCTTTGGCAATATTTAGTAAGGGGTCCGCGGAACCAAATCGACGCCTTGCGACGGGCTAAGACTTGGGCACGCTAAGGCAAATCGGACGTATGATTCAATGAAGCACGAAGTGCTCGAATGGCTAAGTCAGGAGAGTGGCCGTACAACGAAGTGGGGAAATCGAGCCGCATCGGCTCGGCAAAACGACGAAGGCGTATCGACTCAAGGTGGGAGGATTGACTTTTTTTACTCCTTCATTCGATAAGTCAAATATATCATTGTATGCTAAAAGTTAACCTATCGACGCCACGGGCGTGGTCCGATCGGAAGTAAATCATAACGTATGTCGAACACTAAGTTAGTACAATTGAAATGAAACGTGCATCAATGTACGAGTCGCTACGAAACATAGGATATCGCTAAGGCGAGCGCCTCGGTGTGCAAGCCGCAAGAACATAGGATAACTGTACTCGGCGAGTGCCTTAGTGCACGAACCATACCGTGCCTTCGCGCACGAGTTAGAACGGCTAGAACATTGAAAGATAATAGGCGAGCGCCCTAGCGCGCAAGCCACGGACGTTGAATGCTAAGTCATAGAACATCGGAAATACGGTCGAAACGAGCTTACGTGCATGAGATAACAAAAGATGGCTTCATTGCGAAAGAATACAGTTGTGGCATGAATGTGGCGGAACTGTCGGATATGATATAATGCCTCGAAAGGTGTTCGGGACCTTCGGGTCGTTCGGTTGGCGAACATTGAGTTGAGGCACAATGCCATTGAACATTGAAATGAAGTACGAAACGTAAGTTAACAAAGGAAATACGAGATGGATAATGCGGCATGGTGCCCTTCGAAATGTTCGCGGCCTTCGGGCGTTCGTGGAGAACATTGGGGCGTTGTGCCGATTGAAATAGAGATAAGCGAACTTGCTTGGTTGTATGAAATATAAGATTCGTTGCATGGTCAAATGGACTTAAAGACTATTGCCCGTGCACGGGTGTTTCTTCCCTCGAACGTGATCGCCAGGACGCTGGGACCGTTCGGTCTAGGAGGGACTGCGATAATCGATATTGTTGGTGCACTTCGACTAGACAAGTAGCGACTGTCTATTGAATATGATATGCCACTTACACGAGTACTTCGGGGGTCCTCGGATCGGGTGTGGTTAGCAACCACAACTGAGTCATTGTCGTCTTACAATTTTGATTCGATAAATATAAGTCCATTCTAGCCCGAAAAGCTAGTGACCTTCATATAGTTAAGGGCGATGGGTTTGGAAGTGCAAGGTATACGTATCCTGCATGGATAGATCCGAATAGAAGGCACTTATAATATGACAGGGAAAACGGATAGGCGTATTCACCTTACGTCGGTGCAAGGGCGAGTGCGTCGATATTGGTAAGTCGTGCCACGAATCAAACACGAAAATGCTTGCTTGCATATTCAATTCGATAATATGCTTGCTATGATAACATGCTTTACGCTTTCGAATATGCCATGAAATTGACCCTAAGGAGAACATAGCAAGATCATAAGCTAAGTTGCATGATTCAACATAAATATTACAATGTCGGTTTGGAAAGAAGATCTTTGCTTCAGTACATGCAAGGACGAACGTACTGATCCCCCACCAGCTTCATGCAGGGTGCAGGGAATAGATGGATCGCAGTGAAGCGTTGCTTGAACGCGTTGAGGCTTGGAATGCCGAAGCGTATTGAAGCGTGCGATCGCTTGACGCTCGGACTATGCAACTGGATTGATGCGGCCGAGATATAGAAGGCATGATGTATGGAACGGTGAAATCCTTTGTGGGCAAGAGAGAACCTGAGTGTTGTAGCCAATCTGGCATATATTGTTAGGCTATCGAAAGCCTTTGTAATCTCAGTTTCGAATATCAGTAAAGAGAATTGTTTCGTATACTCAGTTTTCCTATCGTTGTAAATATCGAATCAAAAGATAACCATTTGAGAACTTGTCATCTTGCCTTGCACGAGCGTAACTCCAGGCTCGTGCGGCATCACGCCCCCTGCGAGGACGATGATTCGGGTGATTCCGGGTTGGGGCGTGACAAATTGGTATCAGAGCTCTAGGCTCAATTTCCTTTGGACGCTTGCTTCATTATAATTCCAAAAACGTTGCCCACCACCAACCAAAATCACTCTTGACTCTACTCGATGCCGTACTGGATGTTCCATACAATAAGTCTAATACAAACCATGTAATTTTGCCGCGTGTTGTTTGAAAATTACATGGTGTTGCGGGAAAGTCGGGAAATGTTTGTTGCGTAAGTGCAACAAGTTGCGAGATATGAATTCAAGGATATGTTGCTGCGGATGCAACACGTCATGAATTGTACTTTGAGATATTCGTTGGTTGCAACGAACGATACGAGAAATGTTGGTTGCATCGATACAATGAAGATCGTGGAATGTTGCTGCAGCAATTGCCACGCGTTGATTGTAAATGATGCGTTAGAAAGAAAATGAAAGTCAATATCGAATGTGTTGAACGGATTTGAGCATTGACTTTGAATGTCGGAAATAAAATGTTGCACGAGGTGCAATGCGTATCGAAAATAAAATCGTTGTACGACGTGCAATGCGTACCGGAAGTAAAATTATTGCATGTGGTACAACGTGTATCAAAAGTAATCGCTGCACGAAGTGCAACGGATATCGAGAATGAATTTTTGCACAAAGATGCAACGGAAGAATGAATTTTTGCACAAAGAATGATATATATTGAGATTAGAAATAACTTTCAAACTCCTTATTAAGGCATATCACTTTCATTTAGTTCTAGCATTACATGCTAGTGGAATTAACATTGTTACAGTTCTCTGCAACATTATCTCTCAAAGAATACCTTCTTGATCTCATTTAGCTCATTCCTTACCCTTCTAATATCCATTCGCTCCATTGACAGATCATTTGTGCATAGGAGACCAATTCTATGTTAGAAAATATTGCTCTTCTCCTCTAATAATCTGCAAACAAAATAAAAGAAGTTAAAGTTACCGGCCTTCGGGGAAGTCGCGTACGAAGCACTGCCCTAAGAGTTAATCCGGGTCTATATGCAGACTTTTCCGGATGCTCCTAGTGGTAAAACCCCCGCTCTACCAGTATCCCGTCGTCGCACATAACTTGGGGAGATTGACCCTGACTTAGCTCTGCCCAGAGCAACAAACCAAGAACAAAGGAGTTTCGAAGTGACAAGAATTCGAGAGAGCGAGAGAGAGTGTTTTGTAGTAATTTTCAGTATGTTCAAAGTATTGAGATTGGCCTCAATATATAGGCTTTTCTCTAAGGTTAGGGAATAAAGGAGAATGAAGACAATTTAATCTAGCCATAAATACTGAACGTTACAAAATTCAAATGAAAAACCATGTGGTACATTGTACCTAGACATGAGTTGATGTTACAAGTTTAATGGGTTCATAACGGTCAAAATTATTATAAGGAAGTTGAGCTTTTGCTAGCTCATGTGTGTGTGAACACAACACACATACAACTAACAATCCCCCCCAAAAGGTCAAATCCCGAAGTAATAGAAGGAAAAAAAGTAAGACAAGAATAAGAGAATGTCTGGACAGTTGTATACTATGCATAAATGAGATGGACTACAGCCTTGAATCTCACGTAGTGACTATTGTCTTTATCTGAAGAAGAGCTTGATGGACTACGCCTTGAATCAGTCTTCTTGAACCAGACTCGAAAATAGCACACATAGTACGCTAGAGGTACTTGGGTTTATCGGATGGCGCGTTTGGTTGGCCATGCGCACTTTTATACATTCATGAGAGTTGTCTAGGATCGCCCTGTCCTATAGTCGCGGCCCTCACGACCTCTCATATAGGTAAGTCCTTAAGGGTTGGTGATAGGAATCAACCTTGCATATCATGCTTGGACTTATTAAGAGTTTAAACTCAACATATCCATATCACAAAAGGAACACTGTCACCATAGGGATGGGGCATGAATGTACACATGTACAACCTCCTGGGATTTTATTTTAAAGAGAATTTAATCTCAGGCCAGTGTTCCATAATAGTCACCTAGTCCAGCTTGTTTCTATCCATTGAACCGGCTTCTTGGGATCTCCAGTCAGACTCGGTTGGGTTGCCACTGCTGGTGACTATACTATCGGCTTAACCCCATCCCCCTCGATGATTCTAGGATCAATGTCCTAGACAAACTCTTCGTCAAGAGTAAACAGACTCTTCGTCAAGAGATCTGTAAAGTTCTTTTATGACTTTATAGTCAAGAACTATAAATTTTTTTAAAAGGCTCTTTACATGTCTTGACACGCAGCTGCATGTACCTGTTCATCTTAGAGTTCACAAGATAATGCTTTTAGCATAATTTTAAAACAAATGACATGTACAAAAATATGTAGTATAAAATGTTGAGCCATACAGCTAGCTTCAGTATAAGATGCATGTGGTTGAAGATAACAGTTCAGACTATATAATAGTCTTAGCTATGATAGATTTGTTGCACAAACCTCAAGAGATGACAACTTTTCATAGAGAAAAAAAAATATATCCATAAATGGATTAGATGTCATATGAATCAGTTACCCAGTTTGTATTTAAAATGACATTTCTCTGACATAAGAGTATCTAATATGATACAATTTATAGTCTAGAATATCCTTAAAATATTCTTTCTATTACTATATAGAATAGAATAACTGGTTTGGCTGATTTAGAAATTAGAGTTAGTGACATCAGACTCATGTGATTTTACTAATTACTGATATAAGTCTTAGAATAGTGAGTCAAAAATCATTTGACTCTGTCACAGTATCCATGGCTCTAAAGATTTATCTTTACTAGCCATGTTTACAAAAATGACAGTTTAAAGTACTAGAATAATAGTTTAAGTGATTTTGCTAATCAACCTTAAAAAATCTTAAGTTTATCAAGTGTTGATTAACTTAGGTTAGCTGTAGGGGCCGGTTCCCAGCTAGCGGAGGTCCACGGGGGACGATTAAGTACCGTGTCGCTTAGGGCTATTTACGTCCGGTTGATAGAAGGACCCTTTCGGCTTGTACCTAAAATAATCTCAACTTTTAAAATTTTAAATTTAAAGAAATTTACAATTTCACTAACTATTTTCTTGTGACTAAATTGTTTGAATGTGTCAAAGGAATTATAATGTCACGGATTATATGCAAACCAATGTTTGCCTAACATATTCTAAGTATTGTGATAGAACAATGTTGTGATTTCTTTGTCTGATTAGAAATTCTAATATCATGATAATATAATCGATAAGATTCAAACATGCAAAACTAACATGCGAAGAATATCACTTTAGTACAACAATATATAGAACCATATATATATAAACCAATAAGATTGGCTCATATTTCAACAATATATTTATCCAATTAAATTTAGGAATAAAGAATGATTACAAAATGTAGGTTGTACATATGAAAATTACCATTTCAATTGATCGGAGCCCGTTGTCTTCTTGATTTTTATCTTAGTAATAACACTTCAAAAGAAATATGATTTTGTATATCATTTTAAGTAGTTCCATTATTCTCACTAAATAATCATTAGTATCCAAGACTTTGGAAAATAAGAATTACAAAACAACACATTCAGAAAGATAGAGCAAAGAACTTTTGTTTTATATACCTTAACCTTTAGCATGTTTGCTCTTTTCCTAATCAAGTCACAATCTCTGAAGCTTATGGCTTAAAGAGATATTATAAATATCATGTTAAGAGTAAAAGTACAAAAATAATTTGTATTATTGTCACTGTTAACATGTCTCTTATTTTCTAAACATTTAAAATATTTCTAATGATTACGTCTTCAAAAAATTGAAGTTTGTATACTAGTATAAATGAAACAGTGCACAACTAGTTTATTCTGATTAAAGCTCCAAAAATATACTTGTGGAATAATTATCAATATGAAAAAAATGGACTAATGTCCAATGGAGTGAGCATAATTCATGTAACACATGACAAAAACTAATTAACGAAAAATACTTGAATAGTGTTCAATGATTCAATGACATTAGTTAATGGGAAGCAATGGTTGATCATGTTAAGGTCCTTTACAACAACTGAAACTATATGAGCTAGCATATATAATTATGTAAAGTTTCTGTAGACTAAAATATGTTTATCAAATAATTATCTAAAGAGAAAATTATTAGTTTTAGGCAAGTAAAAACATAACAAAGCATACGTCTGAGTCTCTAACAAAAACAATGATCTATAAATATTTACGTACGATCCGTATGCTACACCTTTGATGCGAGGATGAAAGATGTAAATGCTAAGGAAGACAACATTTTATGAAATAATTTAACACAAAATTTAGATCTTGTATAATTGTTTCTTTAAAAATAACATAAATGTAAAATTATGAGATCATCATGAGTTCTTGGTATCCTTGAAAATGCATTAGAAGTGTCATATCCAAGATTATATGATCTTATAACAACATAAGAGACTATACTATCTTACAAATGTAAGACTCCACAATGACATGCTTGTATTCGGACATAAAGATGAATTCATGGTTATTAAATTTAAACCATTGAATGCTCAAATAAATGGAGAATTCAATTGAAAACGTTACGTTCGTTTAAAGAATCCAAAGAATTCAAGAGATAAAAATTGACTAACGTACATTATATGCGCACGACATTGAAGTGCTTTAAAGACTATAAATACTTGAGCTTCTATAGAATTATAATAAATCAAATATCATGTCTAACATTGTTCTTCCAAAAAATAAATAAATAAATATTTTATTAGTTATCTCGGTGATCTTTTTTTAAAAAAATGACATCAACAGTATTGAAAATAAAAATAAGCAAAGCTTATATGACGACATGGTAAATGATTTACTATGAAATGAACAATTTCAATCTTTATATCCTTTAACTACTAATACAATTTGGAACAACATAATTGTGTTGTGTAGTGCGCATTTCTATTTGGGCAGATATGTTTCCAACAGAAAACACATCTTTCATCCATGCATAATAGTAATATATATAATATGCCAACAAACTGTATTATACAATGTTGTATTTGATGAGTACCCATTGGAGAAAGAGAACAAAAAAAAGATGAATTATAAAGGTCCTATTTTCAACTATGCACTACAATGTTGTTGTATGTAATAAACATGTTGTCTAATAAAACATCTCATTGATTTCAGTTACCAAATCTTTTAAGTTTAAATACAAATCATGTCTAGGAATAGATAATGACTTATTGTCTTACAATAAAAGATCATAAGAGGCGTGATTTATAGTGAACAAGGTCGTAGATCATTGGCCATTTTAGTATCATACTAATGTTCTAGAATAAGATAATAACATTAGTATTGTACTAATGTCCACATAGGTTCATTCAAATTCACTAGAGGACAACTATTTTGTAAAATTATCTAATGTCATGTTTAAAAAAATTTACAACAATTCCTTCTCAGAGACAATTGCCCTCTAGAATATAAACACATTTTAATAATAGAATTATTGGTATAAGAATAACTGATTTTAACACTTATAATATACCATTTAACAAATAATACAATTTTGCTATGGATTTTAACAGTAAAATAATTTAACAATATTTTCATGAATATTTTCATAATAAAAAATAAAATAATAAGGCAACTACAACTCTACTCAGTCCGTATGTTGCAAGGACACATCAAAATGAGGTACATATCGGTATTATTTCTGTCTCCGTGTCCATATCCGTACTCACGAAAGAATACATATGTTGACATAGGTACTATTGAGAGGAAACTAGTATCCAGAGAAAAAAATGTGTACCAAGTGGATCTTATTGCCAATTTTTTTTTGTTCTTTCCGGAACTACGATTCTTGTCTTTAAATTATATATATATATATTCACACCTCACTTTGATTCGGAGATTCTATCAACATAATTGGAAGAGTACAAGACACAAGCTTCATGTGCTATATCCTGACACCAACTATATATTGCATACTTCAATAATCGTTGATCCAAAATTAAAGTCAAAGAAAAATAACGATAATCATGTCATAAAAATACAGTAAAATTCTAGAACAAATAATCATACTAGAACTCTACATTTTAGCGTAGCTAATATGATACAATCATGAAGTCAACCATCAAATCTATTGAAGTAACATTCTAAATCTATATTCCAATTCATAGAGGCTACAATAAAACTCTAGAATGATGATGTTGGTTAAGAGATCATATCATTAATATTTATCTCAAAATGTATAATACATCCAAGTGTTTTGGAGGATGAAAATGTGAAACTATGCAAAGAGAAAAACTAGTAGCATAACTCAGACTATGGAGAAGATGCCATCTTTGCAATATTAGCAAAAAAAATGCCGAAGTGAAGTTTTACATGAACTTGCAATATTATACAAGAAAAGATGTCATAGATTCTTGCATTAAGCTATTTTAACTAATTTGACAAAAATAATAGCAAAAAGATGAACAACAATTATTTGCCAGATAGAGCACTAAAATTTTCAAAAAAAATAGTTAGAAAAATTATTTTTAAAGATTTCACATAATTCTAAAACACATACTTTAAGGCCAAAATATTTAAAAATAATCACATGGGATTAACTCTTAGATTGTTAGAAAATATTGCTCTTCTACTCCAATAATCTGCAAACAAAATAAAAGAAGTTAAGTTACCGGCCTCCGGGGAAGTCGCGCACGAAGCACTGTCCTAAGAGTTAATCTGGGTCTATGTGCAGATTTTTTCGGATGCTCCTAGTGGTAAAACCCCCGCTCTACCGGTATCCCATCGTCGCACATAACTCGGGAAGATTGACCCTGACTTAGCTCTGCCCAGAGCAACAAACCAAGAACAAAGGAGTTTCGGAGTGACAAGAATTCGAGAGAGCGAGAGAGAGTGTTTTGTAGTAATTTTCAGTATGTTCAAAGTATTGAGATTGGCCTCAATATATAGGCTTTTCTCTAAGTTTAGGGACTAAAGGAGAATGAAGACAATTTAATCCAGCCATAAATACTGAACGTTACAAATTCAAATAAAAAACCATGTGGTACATTGTACCTAGACATGAGTTGATGTTACAAGTTTAATGGGTTCATAACGATCAAAATTATTGTAAGGGAGTTGAGCTTTTGCTAGCTCATGTGTGTGTGAACACAACACACATACAACTAACATTCTAAGCACCAAAGAAACACATTCAAAAGTTTTTGCATGATCTATAGTTTGAGAATGGTCACTAGCTTGAACTCCATTTGCTAGCAAGCACTCATCCATGGTGCTCATGACCCCTTCAGAAAATCCACCCATGACGAATGTACGTAGCGTTCGGCCTTCCTTAAAAGCACCATCCGTAGGTCTCTTTCCAGTAAATAGCTCCATCAGAAATATTCCATAGCTATAGACATCTCCATGCATAGAAACTTTGTTGGTCATTCCGTACTCTTATTTGAACCAAACACCAATAATTAATTAGACTAATGCCAATAGAGTAGACAAGAACAACAGAAAAAGCCATATTTATTCCAAAATTTTATGTCGAGTATTTTAATTTTCAAAGAGATACAATGTTTTCGATGTCTTCTACCTAATGTAACTTCCTTTCTCCAGATTTGGACGACATTTACAAGATAAGACATTAAGCACACCACACTAAAAAATTAAACACTAAGAATGATTTCGACTTCCCCTAAAACTAGGTTACAAACACTGCAGCATATCCGATATCACATTGATATAGATTTGGAATGAGACATTGTTAGAAATTTTAAGATATATTACAGTACGGATATGCATAAAACATATCCATGGGGTATGATTTTCGAATAAATTTAGGATAAAACCTGTTCTCATGTCTTTTTAAGTTAGAGAAATTTATTATCAGAAATTGCGAAAACCCCGGTAAAAAATTTAGTCCACAAAACATGAGAATCATCTCTCTTAAGAGTATGTGGGTTATTTTTTTGTCCAGTATTTTTTTATAAAAATTTTTTGGTCTTTTTTAATTCATTTTTAATCCCCTCTCCCCCCCCCCCCCCCCCACCTTCTTTTCAAAGACTTTTTGTGCTATTTTTTTATTCTTTAAGAATGATTTATTTTTATTTTTCTTTTTTTCATTTTTAAGAATTTTTATTTATTTTTTTCATGTTTTTTAAAAAAATTAGAATGTTTTTTTATTTATTTTTTATTTTTTCATTTATCCAAGAATGATGTTTATTTTTTTGGTATATTTTCAACTTTTTCATTTTTTAGAATGATTTTTTACAATATTTTTTCCTTCATTTTTAAGATTGCTTTTTTTTTCATTTTTAAGAATAATTTTTGTTTTTGGTATTTTTTATTTTATCATCTTTTTCATTTATTCTTTTTTTTCCAAAAATATTTATATATCACCAAGCATGGTAATACAATTTTCCAAGGAATTTGATTCCTGGAAATAAAGATTTTTCGGCTATACATTATTCGGCATACCAACTGCCCCTAAAATATCTTAATAATATCTATTAGTATGTTCCTGGTAGATGTTAGGTTCATAAAGTTCTAAGATTCAGGATATGGGTATAATAGAAATACATGTTTTACACGCTTTCTATATCCAATATGTAGGTCGATCAGAACCACATAAAATGACTTTCAACTGTTATTTTTGCCTTTTTGGAGCTTAGAATTGAGTACGTGAAACATCTGACATGAGTGTCGAGAAAGTATCGTGTTGAAGACATGTTAGGTAAGGATACAAAAAAGATATAGTCCTTTACAAAAGTATCTGTGTAACAAAACCTAAGAAGACGTAAAGTAGAATAAATTAATGTTTCATTTTTATCAAGGAATAACTACAAATGAATTGACTATCTCATAAGATTCAGTTTAGAGTTATTATCATATGACCCTCGTTAGGTTCTCTCGACATAGCATTCGGTTAAATTAAATTCTAGTTGTCAAGAATAAGCTAAATCTGAAGAACAATTTTCACAAACAAAACAAAAGTTTAATTTATCCCCAAAGAGAAAAAATAAATTCATCTTGATAATTACTAACTGGAGCAATATACCCAATAGTTCCTTTAATTCCAAATGAGCTAGTAGAACTTGTTGCAGACTCGTTGATAAATCTGGCTAGCCCGAAGTCACTCACGAGGGCTGTCATGTCATCATCAAGAAGATATGCTTGGCTTCAAATCGCAATGAATAATAGGAACTTGGCCATGATGATGGAGATACTCCAATGCAGATGCCACATCGATCGCTATATTTATCCGTTGCATAAGCTTCAATGTCTTCGATATAAAAGGATCATTCCTTCCGGATCAACCAACTTTCTAAAGTGCCATTGGGCTTGAACTCGAAAACCATTGCCTTGAAGTCGTTGCCTTTGAAATCCACACTTGAACATGCAATCAATATCTTGATAAGGTTCCGGTGTCTAATATTTCTAAAAGCATCGCACTCGGCTACAAAGTTCTTCAACGCTCCCATTTGTTGAAGGTTAAATACTTTCACTGCAATAGCTTTAGCACCATGCTCATGAGTGTCTAGAGTTCCTCGATATACAGAACCAAAATTACCAAAACCAATTAGATTTTCTTCAGAAAATCCATTTGTTGCTTTGACTAGTTCAACATATGAGATACTTATATGTTGCTCCTTGATGGTATAGTTTTCTATAGGTCTCCTTCTTGATCTTTGACGTATCCAACGACGGTAAGCAATGAAAAGACAAAGCACGCACAAAATCCGCTAGAAACTAAAATGATCATTGCAAGCTTATAAGACTTGTGTTCCTTATTAGGATCTGAAAATTGGCAAATTGGCAGATGCAACATCGAGTTCCCTCCACAAATCTTATCATTTCCAAGGACTGAAACTGCACTCATATTTGCAAAAACCCCTTCTCTTGGCACTTCACCCTCAAAGTTATTGAAAGATAGGTTCAGATAATATAGGGATGAAAAATCACCTAGAAAAGTTGGTATTTTTCCCGATAAATTATT
This sequence comes from Iris pallida, assembly GCA_029216955.1. Lineage (NCBI taxonomy): Eukaryota > Viridiplantae > Streptophyta > Magnoliopsida > Asparagales > Iridaceae > Iris > Iris pallida. Next base: position 25,152 of record JANAVB010023162.1, read on the forward strand.
TTCTGAAAGATTGAGCTCTTGAAGGCCTCTTAATGCACTTAAGGATGGTGGAATACTTCCTTCAAAGATGTTTTTATTAAGACGAAGGATTCGTAGAACCTGGCATTTTCTAAGACTATTTGGTATTTCCCCTGATAATTTGTTCCCAGACAACCATATCTCTCCTTTTTATCAAGCTCCCTATTTCCAAAGGTATGTGCCTATTAACTGATTTTTCATAAATAAAAGCTCTATGCTGAGGCTAGATATACTGATAACTTCTTTAGGGATCATGCCTGTCAACTTATTATGATCAAGGTTCAATAATTTCAAAGACTTGCAATTTTTAAGGCTAGCTGGGATACTTCTGCTAAAGCTATTGAAACCAAGATAAAGCTTATTTAATTGCAAGAGGTTGCCCATAGTGGATGGGATTTCTCCCAAAAGATTGTTGAATGACAAGTCTAATTCATGTAAGTTTTTGAGCAAACCAATGGAGACGGGAATACGACCTGAAAGAAAATTATCGTCAATAGCAAACACCGTTAGGTTGACAAGGTTTCCAATCTCTGGAGGGATGTTTCCATATATGTAGTTCTGTCATTGTTAACAATCGTAGAGTGGTAGAAATATTTGCAACTGATTTCGGTAGCAAGCCTCCAATGTTGTTTTTGTCTATTTGCAGCACCTCTAAGATGGTACAATTGCTTAAAGAAGTAAGAAAGCTCCAATCAAGGGGCTCCGTAGCTTCCAATTACGTCCCAGAATCAGGGACCTTAAATGCCGTAAGGTCCCAAGGCTTGGAGGAATTCTTCCACTAAAATTGTTTTGGTAGAGCTGAATATCACTAAGCTGTGTTGCATTCAACAAAGAAGTAGGTATAGAGCCATGAATTTTGTTAGAGCTCGCATATAGATATTTAAGGTGTGGAAGTGCCTGGCCCAAATCCTGTGGAAAGGAGCCATGCAGCTGGTTAAAGCCCAAATAAAGAGACACGAGAGAGGAGAGGTTCCATAGGGAAGACGGGATGGATCCCTCCAGATTGTTAGCTCCCAACTCGAGTAATTTCAAGACGGAGAGTTTACCTAAGGATGGTGGAATTCCTCCTGAAAGTGAATTTCCAAACAGTGCTAGAACACTAAGAGACGACGCGTTGGCTAGAGAAGCCGGTATTTTCCGGTAATATTGTTTGTTAGATCGAGATAATAGAGG
>JANAVB010023163.1:0-7500 GCA_029216955.1 Iris pallida
TGCATTTTACTTCTAATAAGTTTTTCCGAATTATAAAGTTTCTACGCTGCATGTTATCAAATTTTGTTCTTTAGCTGGATAGGATGCAGGAGCCTGATTCAAATACATCGAAGTATACTACTGCTAATGTGTGCATTTTAAGTGTCATTTCCGCATTTCATTGTAGTATCTCCTTTCTATATTAGAATACTTATCCTTCTCACTTCTATTATATATATTTTTTTCTAGTTCACTAATTCTTGCAATAAATATAATTCACATTATGCATATGTCTTATGCTATGTTGATGGTTAATATGCCAATTAGGAAATAGAGTTGGTTACATTATTTACTGTGGTCTATTACGTGTACTATGCAAAACTGTATAAGTTGCAAATCCTCTTTTCTTCATTCACTTACCCCTGCTTTTATTCTTCAGCCCTCGTATTTTTTTTTATTGTTAATTTATTGATTTTGGTAGATGTTGTATCAGTACTTCAGGTGTCATACCCATACCGGAATGTATCTGACATTCAAACAATATGGTACTTCTAGGATATGTCAAATGCACCTCTTTGTATATCCTAAATTTAACTCTATTTACCATGTCTAATGCATTTTAATGAGCTAAAAGTGAATAAATTATTTACATAGTTGCAATTATACAAGTTTAAATAGGTTTCAAATCAAGCTTTAGGGACTTGGACATGCTATAACAGCATAAAGGGAAAGAAAGTGCTAGACCTATTAAAGGAAGTGACCAAAGAAAATGGGCATTGTAATAGCAGTCTATGAATGAAACCAAATAACAAAGGAAGTCTAAGATGAGGAAATGATGGTAGTTACACTAGACGATAATTTTTATAATATTTGTCACTAGCAGGTTTGTATCAAACAACTTTTTGATGACTTAATATGCATTATGAAAGAAAGATATGAGATTGATTTAAGATCTAGGGTATGTTGTTGCAAGTGGCTACTCATTGGATCATAAGCATTTGTATGCATTTATTTTGGATGGTTATTCTTTGAAGGATGGATATTCTTTTGAAAGCACTTATTTTGGATGGTTATTTAACCTTAAATTGGCTAACTTGATTCTACAGGACAGAGAACTGGTAATAAGAGAAGGAACTTGATTCTTCAGGATATTCATTTATAATGCTTTTTAGCCATCATAAAAAAGTATTTTTGTTTTATAGTTTTTCATGTTAACATAAATGTTAATATTAAGCTTATAATTTTATTGTTGATAAATTTTTTAAACAGCAATGAGATGTTCCAGAGAGACGGGAAGTATAAAGATATTACGGTTGGAAAAATGATTAATTGGCCAAAATATTTAGTTCAGCCTGGGAGGTTTAATTTTTTTCCCTATCTACTGCACTTGAGATTGTAAGCTATTAAAAACAATATTTTTTTTTGTTCACCATGAGAACCAAGTCACTGTAAGCTAACAACATTGGGGTTTCATTTTAATTTTGATGGAATATTGCTATGTAAAGTCTATACATTTATTAGTTAATACAATTTTGATTAAGTTTCTTTTATTATTGATGATTGTTGATGTTTATATGAAATTCAGTTTATGTCACTTCTGATACTAGCCCTTTGATGACCTTGTTGTGATGTGCCATAAGGCTTCTCCTCTTATCTTTTAGTGAATTAGCGCTGGGACTGACCTTTTTGTACAGAGCTTTTAGATGTATTTCAGTTTTATAAAGAGGATGAACATGCTTATATAACTTTGATATGGACGAATTGAGATTTTTTTTTGAATTCAGTTTCCAGAAAAATGACTGACCTTAACTGTTGAAAAGAAAAAGACAATGGCCCACCAATTCACAGATTATTTGACAGTTTTGGTCTGTTGTTTTTATTTGACAGACAATTACTGTCATTGTTTTCAGCTAGGAAACGACAGTCCAAAACTGTCGTTTATATTTTGAGACGCGCTATTAACGACGGATGCTCTGACGGATCAAAACTGTCGTTTATCGTGATTTACGACGGTTTTGGTCTGTCAAAAATTGTCTGTTTTGGTGTAGTGTGTGGACGACGATCTCTCAATATTTTCTTCTTCTTGGCAGCCCTCTCTTTCTCTTCTTACGTAAATCACGAATTTAGAGAAAGCATCAGATTTCTGATCAGTAATTTGACGGCCAGAGAATAGAGGATATATATAAGCTACCGCAGGGACCATGAGGAGAAATTAGGGTTAGACCTCCTAACGGATCAGGATATCCCGTGTTCAGCTCGAACACACAATCCAGGCACATTAACAATAGCTCGGTCTACTAATGAGCTATTATTGCACTACCTCCCTAATTCCAAATTATGTTTGTGGGCGCCTTCTATTATATGCTCGTTTGTCTCCCCATGTTAAGATATCGAATGTTCCCTGATCAAATTAAGTTACTGATAACTATATTGATTCGACATCTTTTATCATTAAGTAGTACCGCTTAACTTTATTTGTCATGTCGGATATAATCCAGCTGCAGGGTTTACATGACAATCCTTATGACCTCCTTAAGGGGACATCATCAACCCGATGTATCGGGACATGTATTCCATTTATAATCAGCAGCCCATCATACATACAGTGTTATTACCCAATTCATAGAGGTTGTTGACCCATAATGAATCTCACTCTTTTGTGAGTCAAAGTAATACATACTGCATATACATGTCTATTATTATATCTGGATTAAGAGCACAAGCATCCATAATAATAGAGGTGTTTGTTCTCTTGTGGTTAGTACAAAAAGAACTTCAAGCATCCATAATAAAAGAGCTCTTTGAAAAGGGATCGACCAGGTTGTCGGCTGATGCTATCTTGATCACAACAACTTTTCCATTCTTTAAGAAATCTCGTATCAGGTGGTACTTGCGCTCAATGTGTTTACCTGTCTTATGGGCTCGTGGTTCCTTCGAGTTTGCAATTGCCACTATTATCACAATAAAGTGTAATAGACATAGGCAAACTAGGTACCACATCCAAGTCCAACAGAAAGTTTCGAGCTAAACCACTTCTTTGGTTGCCTCAGAGGCTGCCACATACTCGGCTTCCATGGTGGAATCAGTAATACATTTTTGCTTGATACTCCTCCACACAATGGCTCTACCTTCCAAAGTAAACACATAACCTGAGGTAGATTTCCTGGAATCCCAATCTGACTGAAAATCTGAGTCTGTATACCCCAAGGAACTAAACTATCTGCCTGGTAAACTAGCATATACTCTTTAGTCCTTTTCGGGTACTTCAAAATATACTTTACGGTAGTCCAGTACTCTTGTCCTGGGTTAGACTGATATCTGCTGACCATGCCTACGGCAAAGCAGATGTCTCGTACATAACATTGCATATATTAAGCATCCTACTGCTGAAGCATAAGAAACTGCTTTTATGTTCTCTATCTCTTTAGGTGTCCTCTGACACTACTCCTTTGATAGAGCAATTCCATGTCTAAAAGGTAAGAAACCTTTCTTAAAATTTTGCATACTAAAATGAGTTAGTACATTATCTATATAGGATTGGGATAAGCCCAACATCCTTTTCTTGCGATCTCGTAGAACTTTGATCCTAAGGATGTGACCTACTTCTCCCAAGTCCTTCATATCAAACTGTTTGGATAACCATACCCTCACATCAGATAACACCTTCACATTGTTTCCAATGAGCAAGATGTCATCCACATAAAGTACTAGGAACACCAACACGTTTCTGTCACACTTTCTGTACACATGATTCATCCTGATATTTATCAAATCCATAGGATTTTATCACCTAATCAAATATATGTTCCAAGATCTGGAAGCTTGTTTAAGTCCATAAATGGACTTCTTGAGCTTACAAACAAGATGTTCTTAGCCCTTTTCAATGAACCCGTCTTGTTGCTTCATATAGATGTCTTCCTCAAGATTTTCATTAAGTAAAGCTGTCTTGACATCCATTTGCCAAATCTCATAATCGAGAAGAGCTGCAATAGATAAAGAATTCGAATAGACAAGCATGGCTACTGGAGAAAAGGTTTCCTCATAATCGATACCCTCTTTTTGAGTAAAACCTTTTGCAACAAGCTGAGCTTTAAAGGTTTCAACCTTACCGTCTGATCCTCTTTTTCTCTTATAGATCCACTTGCATCCAATAGCTTTTACACCAAAGGGTAGTTCTACAAGCTCCCAGACCTGATTGGAATCTAGAGATTCTATTTTCAGATATCATTGTTTTTTGCCAAGACTCTATATCTTTATCTTGGAGTACTTCGTTGTAGGTACAGGGATCAAAATCTTGTTCCTTATGGACGAAGTTTGACGACTCTCCCAAGAACATATATCTATCAAGTTGTATCACAACCCTCCCATTACAACGAGTCACTATCGATTGTGGTATAATATTTGTGACACATTGTGCAGTTAGTTGTGGTTCATCCTCTTGTACTGTTGGTACTGAAGTACTTGGTGTCTCACCTCTCAGTTCTTCTAGAACAACTCTACTTGTGGGTTTATGGTTCATCACATTGTCTTCCTCTAAGAATCGGGCATTGGTGCTAACAATGACCTTCTAATCCTTTGGACTATAAAATAAACCTCCTTTCATTTATCTTAGATAGCCTACAAACAAGCGTACTTCTGTACGAGATTCCAACTTATCTGCTCCCTTCAACACATGTGCTGGACTACCCCAAATTCGAACATGTTTCATACTAGGCTTACGCCCAATCCACAGTTCTGTAGGAGTAAGAGGTACTGACTTAGAAGGATCCAAGTTCAAAATATAAGATGTAGTCTCTAAGGTATATCCCCAAATGAATCTGGTAAATTCGAATAACTCATCATTGATCTAGCCAACTCCATAAGTTTTATTCCTTCTTCGGCTTCACCATTCTGCGGGGCTTCCAGGTGTAGTCAATTGGGATGTAATCCCAGCCTCTGATAAATAATCCCTAAACTCTCCAAAGAGGTACTCGCCACCACGATCTGATCGTAATGACTTGATACATTTTCTATAACATTTCTCCGTTTCAGCCTTGTACTCATTGAATTTCTCAAAGCACTCAGACTTATGGCGCATCAAATAAATGTATCCATACCTTGAATAATCGTCAATAAATATGACAAAATATTCAAACCACCTTTAGCTTGGATAGTCATGGGTTGACACAAATCAGAATGAACCAATTCCAACACATCTTTGGCCCTATACCCCTTTGCCGTAAAAGGCCTTTTGGTTATTTTACCTTCCAAGCAGAACAGACTGGTAGTGCCCCACTTCCAATGAACTCAAAGGCCCATTCAACCAGTCTTTGAATCCTTCTTAGGTTAATATGCCCCATCGTAAGTGCCAAGATATGTTTGGTTCATACAAGAAGGTTCTTTCTCCTATTTAAGTTAGATGACATATTATTCATTTCCATAAGTTACATTGTGGGCAAAATATGATTAATGACATACAGATTATCAACTAATGCACCAGAACAGATAAAATGTTTATTCTTTCTAATAACAATATTGTCATTAAAATAAACTGAATATCCATCCTTAACTAACATAGAAACAGAAATTAAATTCCTTCTAAGTGAAGGTGCATAAAGATAATCTCTCAATGTCAAAGACTTATTTCTACCAAAAGATAAAGCAATATCTCCTAATGCAACGACCGCTACTTTTGTAGCGTCATCCATGAACAAGCATATCTCTCTATCACTGAACCGCCTAGTTTTCTGTAACTCCTGTAATTGCAGACATAATTAGTGGCTCCTATCTACACACCAAGTGTCGGTAGATAACACTGCTAAACATGTTTCAACTACTAGTAAATAAGATATCCTTCTTTGTTCCCTTGTTTGAGAAGTGGACAGTCAGTCTTCCAATGTCCTGACCCTTTGCACTTGAAATATTTGCCTTTCGGCTTTTTCACAGCGCCTTGAGGTCCCATGCCCTTCTTTGTTGAGTTTGCCTGTTTTTGAATGTTATTCTTCTTCTTACCGTCTTTTGGCTTAGAAGTAGAAGCCTTTTCAGAAATAAAAATATGACCACTCTGTCTAAAGAGAGATTCAGCATTCTGTAGCTCTTTTGCAAGTTCTACAAACTATACAACCTTTTGTTCATATTGTAATTAAGGCAGAAATTGTCAAAACTTTTAGGCAGAGTCCCGAGAAATATCGACCTGGGATTCCCCATCGATTTCAGCTCCAAAGATCTCCATCTTATTCAGATGACCCACCATCTTGAGAACATGATCCCTTACTCGTGTACCCTCAACCATTTTTGTATTCATCAAACACTTCATAGCAAACTGCCTAGCTGCTCTACTCTGATGTTCGAAGAGTTCCTTGAGGTTATACATCATGTCATAAGCCGTGGCCATGGCTTGATGTTGATGTTGCAGTACATTTGACAAAGATGCCAGAATGTAACACCGTACGATTATCTGCCTTTCTCCACTTCTGATAAGCCTCTTTGATCTCTCATCAGAGTTAGCATCAGGCTTATGTGGGCATTCCTTAACAAGTACATATTTGTACTCCTCAACAGTCAAGACAATGTCCAGATTACGTTTCCAGTCAATAATTAGGTACAGTAAGGTTATTTTCTTTAAGAATCACCATAAGTGGACTGAAAGAACCCATTTTTGAAATTCTGAGAATCACATAATAAAAAAACTATGTAGGGCAAAATCTTTTTAAATTAATTAAATATTGATTCCCTCAAAACAATGATAATAAATTTACCAACACCTTGAACATTATGAATTTAGCATGCCACGATAGTGTGGATGTATACAAATTCAACTTTGTTCAAGTAGGTAGTGTCTATTAATTTTACTATCATGTCAACATAACTTTATAACAAATAAAATTAATATGTTGGTCTTGTTCTGGTCAAACAAATAATAACAGTGACTCCGATGGGGAGGATACCATTATTTGTCTCTAAGTGTATACCATTACTTAATACTAAGTCCATTACCTTGTAATGAGTTTTTTTAGATGGAGAAGTGAACACCTACTAGGTAACTTTCTACAATTATCCCTAAGGAAGTTTGTACTAGTGATCCATAATTATACTCATCCGGTATGGAGGAAGGCACTAAGGCCAACTCGCAAGTATATACATCATCTACAAATCAGTAATAGAGACCATAGGATTTATACTAAATAAATATCCTCTCCCACTTGGTTATTTAACAATGAGGGTTTTTCTACTAGTTGATATTATGTCCATTTGTCCATTATTAATGTAGGCTTAGTTTTTCAAAAAAAACATCTACACAAAAATAAACATGCATAATTAAAAAAGCAAAATGACAACAAATAAGAAAAAAAATATCCAACTATTATGGTCATCTTTCCTGTCCTTAACTATCTGAATCTAAAATCTGGCGCTGTACAGATATTCGGGGTTCGACCTGCCCGATCAGGTGTAGGGTTCGGGTTCGAATCCAAAATCTGGCGCTACGATGTATCTGGACATGGATTCTATTTATAATCAACAGCCCATCATACATAAAATGTT
>JANAVB010023163.1:12500-25960 GCA_029216955.1 Iris pallida
TATATACTATTTAGGTTGAGATTTGTTTTAGACTATATTCAAGGAATTTTAAATTTTGACCAAGATAGTACCTTTAGAACGGCCCCGGATAATCTCACTCTAAACCCTACCTCAGAATCTATTTTCGCTTGTTTCCATTTACTTTTCCTTTATTCGTTGTTGAATTTAAATCTTGATGTTTGTTGTAAACTTTGATTTTGTATCTAGATAAATTTTTATGGATTGAATTAAGGTATAATCTGATAACATATTTGATGAGGACTGTGAGAAAGATAAATGTCTATTTTATTTATGGTGTTTAGAATTTATCGCAGCCATACTAGCTAGCATGACAAGGACATAGAGCCTGATTTTGGGATATACTTATCCCAGTTATGGAGTTTAGATTTTCTTGCAGCCATACCGATTGGCGTGGTGAGAATTCTAGATAGCATGATCATAGGGTGTATGTCTTAGTTATGGACTCTATCGTTTATTGCATCTACACTTACTGGCGTGGCAAAAATTCTGGCAACATAATTTTAGGAAGACATATATGGTTATCAGATCATATTTTAAATTGGTTTACTTCGTTATGACCAGTTGAGCAAGAACAAATTTCTATCATTATCTCTTCGTCTTACCATTATTTTCTTGTCTTACCATTATTTCTTCATCTTAATTAACTCTCTCCTAATTACATTGATCAACTATCTCGTATCTACTTCTGTCAATTACACTTTGAAATTTTTGAAATTCTTGAAAAGGCCGAAGAAGTATCGTAAATCATCTAACTCGAAAAAGCGTAATTTGTTATCATATGGTGATCTTGGTAGGAATATAAAATGTTGGACATTAATATAGAATTTTGGGATAGAGATGTGACTGAGATTAAGAATGAAATCAAGAGATCGATATTATCAATTTGGAAATGATTACACTTAGAGAAATATTTTGAGTATGAATTATTTTGGGAAGAACGTAGGAGAATTTTGAGTAAGAAGGGTAGTAGAATATATATTAATGATTTGAACAGTAATAATTCATAGATGTATTTAGAACTGATAAGGATATTCGAGGTCGACTTGGTTTTGAGAATCGGGATGTTTTTAGGTTACTGATTCTTGAGATATTTCATAATTGAATTAATGCTATGATATCAAAATCTAGGAATTTAAATAATAGAGAAGAGATTTTAACCGCATGCGGTGATGATACAAAAGTGAACAAAGATTGGTAAGAGAATGACTAGGAACAGGGAGAACACAAAAAAAATGAGCTAAAGGAAATATTTAGAGATTTTGTGAGAATTCTAAATTTAATAAGAATAATGTTTGAAGGTTTAAGTTGAAGGAATTGTAAAGGCTGATTTTATAATGAAGGGTAAATTTTATATGGCAGTAGTGACATTAGACTCGATCGATACAAGAGTGTCAATTGGAACAATGATTAAGGATTTATAATCCTTGATTTAGAAATTTTAGATCCAGGTTAAAGACAAGATGAAGGAATTTGGACTTCAAAATGACTAAGTGGATAATGAACTGCAAAATCAAGGAGAGTAGAAAATTTTGAAGAGTTCTAACAAGAATATACTTCATGGGTTAGTGACCTTGGAATAAAGGTCAAGCCTAAGGTATTATAGCAGGGTTCAATCTTCATGACTGAAGATTATAATTTTTGGTAGTAGTCATATGGAACCCCACTTTCCACTTTCTAGAATTTAAAATCTTTTTCTAAATAATAATTTTGGTTAAACAATTTTTTTGAATAATAAATCTTATGACTTTTGGAGGGAAGATTTGAATTAGTGGCAAAGTGGTAAATCCTAAATTAGTTACAACTAATTGGAGTGGTCCCCACTCACAAACAACCTTCTTAACCAATTTCTAACAGAATGTATTAGGTTATTGTAATTATCTTTAGAGTGGAAGGACTCAAATGCAAACTTACCATCAATTTTTCTTCTTCTATATATAAAGAGCAGAGAGGAGAGAGAAGTCCCGTGCATTCTTTGTTTTCCAAATTTTTCCTTGAGCTCGAAAGCTCATCCCTATTCTCCTTTTCCCCAATTCCCTCGAACCTTTACCCTAACCTAATCCTAACCCTAACCCTAAATTCTCGTGCCATGGCGACCAACACGACCACATCGCCGAGCAGCGGCACACCCCAGCGGTGACGACTGGCATCTCCGGCTCGTGGCTCCTCTTTTCGGCGTTGCACGGCCGTTACTCGGTTCTACGCGGCCGAACGGGTCGTTTATCCCTCCAGTCGCGAGGGTTGTCTCCTTCAGCAGTGGTGCTACACTTCGCGGTCGAGTCCTTGGCAGCGTGGCAACGATAAGCGAGGTCGTTTTCTTCCATCTCCGGCGAGCTTCCTCCTCAGAGACGCACGACCGCTTCTCCGGCGATCATTCTTCCAGATCAACATGGCGATTTCGATGGTAAGTCATCATTAATGAATTCTTCTTCGTTTCGTACAATTTCGACTAGATCTGTTGGATTTTGATCAAATGTTAGATCGGTTGGTTTCGATACAGATTCGGCCGAATCTCTTCTACAGACTCTTTCTCCGACGGTATGGGGTTCTCTCCGCGTATTGAGTTCGACGATCAATCCTCGGTTCTTGACTTGGAATTGAACGTGTAAAGTTCGAAGGAACAATCGATCGAAGATTTCATAAGGGGTATGCTTGTCCTCCGAATCCTTTATAAATTTTCTAAATCAAATTTATGTTCTGAATTCTTCTCTGTTCTTCGTTTAGAAATTGTTCGATGTATTGATGCAGAGAAATTTTTGAGAATTGTGATTTAAATCTGAATATTTTCCCTCTTTGAGTTCGAATCCGATTCCTCAGGACGCATCCTCGAATATTTCCTTCAGGTATTGTTTATTCACTCTATTAGTTATTGCTCGCCTATTGCTGTATTTGAGTACATGTGTGTTTGGTCATGACCGGTAGGAGTGGAGTCGATGTGTCCGGTGGCGTGTCCAGACTGTGTTAAGTCTTCATAGGACAGTTTGTGCACAGTTGTGTTGCTGTGTAAAAATATGGATCGTGTCCAGAAGATTCGCTCATTGTCCAAGCAGTTGACTGTATCGGTGTGCCAGACTTGTAGTCGTGTCCAAATGATTAAGTGGCATGTCCGAAATGGAGACTGCAATACATTTGATAGTTGATGATTTGATTTTTGTTTTATAATTCTCTAGAGATTTTGTTGTATATTCTTTCTCTTTATTTGTATAATTTATGGCTTTCTATGGATGGGTTGCCAAACCGAAGAATAGATGTAGGATTTTAGTCGAGTTAAGCGCTATGTCTACGTGAGTGTTCCCTGGGATTGGGATTGACTGTGTTATTTGGAAATTTAGAGTATCTGTTGGAATTCTAGTTTGTGCAGGCTTGGAATTGGGTGTCTTATGAACGTTATTCAGTTCCTTGAACTGTGGTTATTAGGGATTAATGACTCTAAGAACCAATTGCTGCTAGTTGTGAACCTAGTTAGGGTGATAATGAGGGTGAGTAGTGGCAGCAAGCGAGTAAGAGTAGTCGGGTTAATCATATCTAACATATGTTGGCTTTAAACTTAGCCAGTAAATATGTTCAACATTTTGTCAATAGTTCACTTTAAGAAATTGGATTAATGCATTAATTAGGGGCTGGCTTGTTAACTCAAACACAGTTCAGCATGACAGTAGATTAGGTTGCATTGTGCCATTCTATTTATAATGTTCCTTTTTTACAATCTTTCAAATATTTTATTAGTAGTTGTTCTTTGGTTAGTAAGTATTTTAGATGGTTACCTTTAGTTATTGAGTTACTAGACTGATAGTAATAAATAGATAGTGTAATAACTAATGGTAATAATTGGTGTAGCAATAATTAGTTATTTAAATTATTTAGGCCTTAACCAAATTTATTACTAAATCAGGTGGATAGACAGATCTTCTTTTGTTACCTATCACCCTGAACAAGGCAAGTGCGTTCTATGGTCTTGTGCACTTACATTCATATCTTGTACTTCTCTTGATGACACGATGTGACACGATATCTTGTACTCTTGTACTTTCATGTTCTTGTACTTACTTGTAGTCGGGAAGGAAAAATACACTAGCTATGTGACCAAACCCATATTCTGATATTTATGTAGATAGCTTAGGCCTCGCACCGTGCACGCCAGCCCTAAGCCGTATCAATATTCATGTACTCCTGTACTTATTCCTGTACTCACCCTAGTCGGTCACATAGGCTAGTTGTATTTCAAATATTGTGCACATGTCATGTCTTGTACTTCTGGTTCATGGTTTACATTCTTGTATTTTATTTCCTGTACTTTATGTACTTTTCATTCCTGTATCTTCATGTTCTTTTCCTGTACTTTATATTTCATGTTCTCATGTACTCTCTTTCATATCATGATGTTCTTGTTCATTACCTAGAATTGTACTTTGCTCTGCTCCTGACTGGATATGTTGCAGGTATACTTGCAGGATATCATTCTACCTTATGGGCCAGAGCCCAGGATCTTAGTCGAGCAGGATGGATCCATGACTTAGCTAGAGGTTTTCAGGTTTAGATTGTTAGCCTTACTTATAGATATTGTACATTGAGAGTCATAGCTATATTTCATTTTGGTTACAGGGTTTGTCTCTTGTACTTATATATATATATAAATTGTATATTGACTTGCAGATTATGGTGATTGTTCTGGGATCGTTATAGATGTTGTGATGGATTGTAGTACTCTTATATTGACTTATTAGTTTTCCTAGATTGATACAGCTTACTACGTTGAGTCTTCCAACGTAGGTTGGGCGTGTCTGACTCGTGTCCGATTATTCGGGAGCGGGTCGTGACAAGTTTTTAGTGGTGGCCCATGCCGGTCTATCCTAATAGTACATAGGCTCTAGAGTACTATTGGGGGACTTGATTAAACTAGGGAAACTTGGTCACAGCATAGGAAATTGGGTACATCGAGTATATGGATATTCTATAAACATTTACTATATTTAGGTTTTAGGGTTTAGCAATCAACAAAGCTCTTTTTCTATTTCAGGATGGTCACCGCCAAGAAGTCCACAGATCAGCCTAGAGCTACAGGATCTTCGGATCCGCCCGTACCTGACGAACCAGTAGAGCAGCTTTCACCCTCTCATATCACCCCTACTATCCCCATAGGTAGTACTCAGTTGATAGAGATATTTCAAGAGTTCCTTGATGCCCAAAGGGAGCAAGTCTTACTTTTTCGAGGCAGACTTGTGGATGCACTCGACAAGCCTGAAAGGACTTCTGATTTCCAGACTCTCGGATCCTTGGACTTCCCCGACGTCGAGCATATTTTTTGCACCGAAAAGTAGATCGGGAACCTGAAGTCGCATCTTCTGAAGATCATCCAAGTCTCTGATGACCCGACTCCTCTGAAGATTGAAGCCACCAGCCAGGAGATCCAGAATGTAGCACAGACAATAGAACAAGATGTGAAGCTGAAGCCCAGGAGAGACAAGCAGACTTATGACGGGGATAGCAACTACTATAAATCCGCAAAACATCACCAAACTCAGACATCGCATCATCAGCCGCATCATCAGGAGCAGATTCAGGCCTACCTCCATTTTGTGTTCTGTAAAAGTGTAGGACATCCGGTTGACAAGTGTAGCTAGAGGCTCGGACTCTGTCGATACTGCGGATCTTCTGCCCACCGAATAAAGGATTTCCAGTAGATCGTGGGTCACAATAGTCGAGAAGCATCAGGATCTCAGCATCCAGTATGCCAGCAGCCGTATATTCCTGTCACAGTCCCTGCACTACAGCCACCCCAGCGGGAGATCCAGACTCAGATTTCGACGATGATCACTTACAATTTCTATCATCGCCCAGGATATCACTACAAAGAGTGCCGCAAGAGATGGAGGCTATGTTTGTTTTATGAGTCGTCTGCTCACCAGGTCAAGGATTGCCCGAAGATCGCTGACCATACTGCCCAAGGACGAGCATGAGGAGCACCAGGACTACAGCAAGGGGACCTGCCTCTTCAAATTCAGCAATCACATAGAGCACTACCGCAGGGACTAGTCTACGTCAGGACAGATGAAGAAGTTGAAGTTATTCCAATCCCAGAGGAATACTGAAGACAGAAGGCTTCTCTTGCAAGGTTGGAGAAAACTATATATCGTGATTCGCAATCCAGTCTTTCCTTAAAATTCTCTTAGCACTTAGATCATTTTTTGAAACTTCTTGTTTTCTATTTTGAAACCTTGGTTGATATTCGAAACTTACTTCGAGATATTATTTTCTATTTGGTAAACTTGTTTTAGATTCACAATTCGATAATTGTTTGAAATCTACTATTCGATATTGTTTGCATATTTCATGATTTTGCTTCCTAGTGTTGGCTCCTATTTGGAAATTTTGTTTCCTCATCGAACTTCGTATTATTTGAGATTTTAATTCCTACTCGAGATTTCATTTTGAAATCTTGTTCGTCATTCGAATCCTTGTTTAAGCTCCGTCCTATTCAGGACATTGTTAAGGATTCCTTGAGGGTTTTTGAAGATTTTGTTTCCTATATGAGATTGTGACTCATTCTCTATATGAGACTTGTTTTCCATTCATGACTTTGATTCGAGAGTTGTTGTCCACTACTTTGTTTCGACCTTGCTTCCTACTCGTTTCAGTTTTCTATTCGAGGCTTTGTTGAAATTTGGTTTTCTATTCGTGACTTTGAGAATTTGAGATCCTGTTTCCTATTTCGGGACTTTGCTTTCGTTCGAGATTTTGTCTCCTATTCAAGAATTTGTTTTGTTTACTAACTTATTTGACCTCGTTTCCTATTTGAGATTTTGCTTGTTTCATATCCACCATGTAATGTTTATTTCCTATTCTCACTTGATATCTTATTTCTACTCACTAGTCATGACCTTGCTTCTTATTCGACGTTTTTTATTCGAGAATTACTTTCTATCTGCGATTTTATTGATATTTTAGTTCTAATGAGACTTTGTATCCTATTGGAGATTTTGTTTTCTATTCGAGATCTGTTCGAAATTTTGTTGTTACTTGAGATTTTGTTGAAATTCGTTTCCATTGCGAGATTTTATTTCTTATTTTGCGACCTTGTCTTCTATCGGATGCCTTGTTTCTGTTCTTCCTTCAAGACACGGTTATCCCTTCGGGATAACGTTCCATATACGGAATCTTATTACTATCCCAGGTTTTATTTGGGATTTCAGTTACCATTTGAAACCTTGTTCCCTGTTAAGGTTTAAAATCTCCTTGTTGTCCTTTTAGTACTGTCTACTCCTTGATTGGATCCCTTGTTGCTTCTTAGTATCTAATAAACCCTTGTATTCTAACAGACAGATAACCTCACCATTTTCGTGACTCAGACTATTGAAACTCATTTTGGATTCCTTGAAACCTTTTTAAATCCCTATGGATAAGGTTGAAAGACTATTCGATGATCTACTGGGGCGTGGTAGTTGCGTGCTGCATTCATTATCAGGACTACGGATACTGGGGGTTCACTGCAGCCAGCAGCGCACTGGCGAGGCAGGAACTCTAAGTTGAAGTGATTTCAGACATTCATAGGTTTTCGAGTATTATTGAGACTTTGTCATATTCTTTATATCTTGATCTCTTGGGTTGTTTCGTCAATGATTGTTGGAAAATAGATAAGGTTAACAGAATATTCGGTGACATATTATTATTTGAGTCACGGAACCGAAAGTCCATTGCAGTTAGATATATACTGGCGGGGTAGGGATTCTAAGCAAAATAATTTCAATTACCTATATGTTCTCGGTTACCATGGAAACTATATGCTCTTTTTATATGATTATTGATTTTCGAGAATCACAAATCCTTGCACGTTCACCTTGATTTAATTTGATACAAATATCCCCTCGATAGATTCCATGATCTACAATCAATCCTTATACTCTTTCTGGCATTTTGTTAGTAAATCAACTGACCCTCTCAAATAAATGTACTGCTAGATTTTGATTCTGATTCACTAGATTTTATCGTACACATATTTTGATCATGCTTTTGAAGTTCGTGCCTAAATTTGATTTATTTTTATAAACATGCCAACTCGTGTTCTTCGCTTGTGCCTAGGTTACCTTATCGTACCTCAATTACTTGATCATGTCTAATTGATTCACTAATCCTGATTCTGATAATTCCTAATTGTTCACAATAGTTGGACAAGTATTTAGGTTCTTTCCTTAACCGTGACTTAGTTGTGACTGTATCAATTCATATCCAATCTTTTGACAATTATCTCACCATCCTCGAATTTCTTGATTATTTATTCATGCCAAGAATCGTGCTAAATAGATCCTTTCTATTCCTGCATGACTGATTTTGATCTTGTGAAATTTATTTTTCCATGGTGTCTTTTGAATTTTGAGGACAAAATTTTTGTAAGGGGAGAGATTAGTAACCCACTTTCACTTTCAGGAATTTAAAATCTTTTTCTAAATAATAATTTTGGTTAAACAAATTTTTTGAAAACTAAATCTTTTAACTTTTTGGAGGGAAAATTTGAATTAGTAGCAAATTGGTAAATCCTGAATTAGTTACAACTAATTGGAGTGGTCCCCACTCATTAACAACCTTCTTAACCAATTTCTAACAGAATGTATTAGGTTATTGCAATTCTCTTTAGAGTCGAAGTACTTAAATGCAAACTTACCATCAATTTTTCTTCTTCTATATATAAAGAGCAGAGAGGAGAGAGAAGTCATGTGCATTCTTTGTTTCCCAAATTTTCTCTGAGCTCGAAAGCTCATCCCTATTCTCCTTTTCCCCAATTCCTTCGAACCTTAACCCTAACCCAAACCCTAAATTCTCGTGGCATGGCGACCAGCACGACCACATTGCCGAGCAGTGCTGCACCCCAGCGGTGACGACTGGCATCTCCGGCTCGCGGCTCCTCTTTCCGGTATTGCACGACCGTTCCTCGGTGTTACGCGGCCGAACGGGTCGTTCATCACTTCAGTCGTGGTCGAGTCCTTGGCAGCGCGGCAAAGACGAGGCGAGGTCATTTTCTTCCATCTCCGGCGAGCTTCCTCCTCAGTGACGCACGATCACTTCTCCGGCGTTCATTCTTCTAGATCAACATGACGATTTCGATGGTAAGTCGTCGTGAACGAATTCTTCTCCATTTGGTACAATTTCGACTGGATCTGTTGGATTTTGATCAATTGTTAGATCGGTTGGTTTCGATCACAATTTGGCCGGATCTCTTCTGCAGACGCTTTCTCCGGCGATATGGTGTTCTCTCTTATGTTGAGTTTGATGATCAATCCTCGATTCTTGACTTGGAATTGAACGAGTAAAGTTCAAAGGAACAATCGATCAGAGATTTCATAGGAGGTATGCTTGACCTCCGAATCCTTTGCAAAGTTTCTAAATCAAGTTTGTGTTCTGAATTCTTCTCAGTTTTTCGTTTGGAAATTGTTTGATGTATTGGTGCAGAGAAATTTCTGAGAATTGTGATTTAAATTCGAATCTGGTCCCTCCTTGAGTTCAAATCCGATTCCTCATGACGCTTCCTCAACTATTTCCTTCAGGTATTATGTAATCACTCTGTTAGTTATTGCTCGCCTATTACTGTATTTGAGTATATGTGTCTTTGGTCAAGACCGGTAGGAGTGGAGTCGATGTGTTTGGTGGCGTATCCAGACTGTGTTAAGTCTTCATAGGACAGTTCGTGTACAGCTGTGTTGCTGTGTACAAATATGGATCGTGTCTAGAAGATTCGTTCATTGTCCAAGCAGTTGACTGTATCGGTGTGCCAGACTTGTAGCCGTGTCCAAATGATTAAGTGGCGTGTCCGAGATATATACTGTGATACATTTGATAGTTGATGATTTGATTTTGTTGTATAATTCTCTGAAGATTTTGTTGTATATTCTTTCTCTTTATTTGTATAATTTCTGGCTTTCTATGGAAGGGTTGCCAAACCGAATGATACATGTGGGATTTTAGTCGAGTTAAGCTTCATGTCTACGTGAGTGTTCCCTGGGATTGGGATTGACTGTGTCTTTTGGAAATTTAGAGTATCTGTTGGAATTCTAGTTTGTGCAGGCTTGGAATTGGGTGTCCTATGAACATTGTTGAGTTCCTTGAACTATGGTTATTAGGGATTAATGACTCTATGAACCAATTGTTGCAGGTTGTGAACCAAGTTAGGGTGATAATGAGGGTGAGTATTGGCAGCAAGCCAGTAAGAGTAGTCGGGTTCATCATATCTAACATATGTTGGCTTTAAACTTAGCTCGTAAATATGTTCAACATTTTGCCAATCGTTCACTTTAAGAAATTGGATTAATGCATTAATTAGGGGCTGGCTTGTTAATTCAAACCCAGTTCATCATGACAGTAGATTAGGTTGTATTGTACCATTCTATTCATAATGTTCATTTATTACAATCTTTCGAATATTGTATCAGTAGTTATTCTTTGGTTAGTAAGTATTTTAGATGGTTACCTTTAGTTATTGAGTTACTAGACTGATAGTAAAAATTAGATAGTGTAATAACTAATGGTAACAATTGGTGTAGCAATAATTAGTTATTTAAATTGTTTAGGCCTTAATCAAATTTATTACTAAATCAGGTGGATAGACAGATCTTCTTTTGTTCCCTATCACCCTGAGCAAGGCAAGTACATTCTATGGTCTTGTGCACTTACATTCATATCTTGTACTTCTCTTGAGGACATGATGTGACACGATATCTTGTACTCTTGTACTTTCATGTTCTTTTACTTACTTGTAGTCGGGGAGGAAAAATACACTAGATATGTGACCAAACCCATGTTCTGATATTCATGTAGATAGCTTAGGTCTCACACCGTGCACGCGGGCCCTAAGCTATACCAATATTCATGTACTCCTGTACTTATTCCTGTACTCACCCCAGCCAGTCACCTAGGCTAGTTGTATTTCAAATATTGTGCACATGTCATGTCTTTTGCTTCAGGTTCATGGTTTACATTCTTGTACTTTATTTCATGTACTTCCTATACTTTACATTCCTGTATCTTTATGTTCTTTTCCTGTACTTTATATTTCATGTTCTCATGTACTCTCTTTCATATCATGATGTTCTTGTTCATTACCTAGAATTATACTTTACTCCACTCATGACTGGATATGTTGCAGGTATACTTGCAGGATATCATTCTACCTTATGGGCCAGAGCCCGGGTTATTAGCCGAGCAGGATGGCCATGACTTAGCTAAAGGTTTTCAGGTTTAGATTGTTAGCCTTACTTATAGATATTGTACATTGAGAGTCATAGTTGTATTTCATTTTGGTTACAGGGTTTGTCTCTTGTACTTATTATATAAAAATTATATATTAACTTGCAGATTATAGTGATTGTTCTGCGATCGTTATAGATGTTGTGATGGATTTTAGTACTCTTAGGTTGACTTGTTAGTTTCCCTAGCTTGATACAGCATACTACGTTGAATTTTCCAACGTAGGCTGGACGTGTCCGACTCGTGTTCGATTATTCGGGAGCGGATCGTGACGTCATATAAGGGTTTGATTTTCATATTTGGACTTGTGAGATAAAGATATAATTGGCAAATGATGATCAGATAAACTTGGTAGTAGTAGAGTGAGATGATTTGACTTTCTTCTACAATCCTACCTTTGATGTCCTGTCCTAATAGAAGGAATTTGATTTTCCCTATCCTTGAATCATCCTTAAGATTTCAATATCTCTAAATTCTAATTCCATTCGATCGCGACCAACCGACTTTGGTCATCTCCTTTATCGTACCAATATCACCCGTGCGTAAAACTCCAAATTATTCTTGATAATGACTAAGTTCTGTTCCAACTACGATTAAGCCTCGTACTATCCTTGATCATATCAAAATTTTTATGTTTGGTCGTGCCTAAACTACGATCTTATTCTTCATCATATCTAAATATTGTTTGACCAAGGTTGGACTGACCTTATCTATGATCGTGGAGAATTTTGATTTGGTTTATGTTTGGATTTTAACACTCGTGCCTAAGCTCTTTTCTGACCATGATTTAATTTCCTGATTATATCTGAAACTCTTATAATTAGTCGTGCCTAGATGACTTGGCATGACTATACGATTTTGATTTTCATGATCATGATAACCCTAACCCACAAATCGTGCTTAAAACCTTTGGATCTCTAAATTACGACTATGTCGGAATGAATGTTCTATCGTACCTAAATTTTGATCCTCTAGTCACCATGTTGCTGTTTCATTCCTAATCATGACTAAGTTTTTAAAAGAAAAATTGGTGCTCTATCCTAATTCGAGCCTAAGCGATTTGAGTCATTTTAAAATCCTTCGGCACGTCCGAACCATGATTTCACTCGTGACCAGATAGTTTGATCCTTGGTCATGGGTCGTGCCAAATGTTTCATTATTCCTAGCGAAGCCCAATCGCGTCGTCTTTGTATTTGAACGTGGCTACATAACCTTGAATCAAACCTTATCGAGGCTACATCATATTGATAATTTTATCCTTCCTGATTTTAACCTTATCATAACTGAAGAATTTGATTTTTCCTGGTCGCGACTTCGTGCTTAAATAACTTGAAAATTTTCTAAATTATGTTTAAAACCTTGATCCTCGGTCACGACTATATGATTGATTAGTCGTGCCAGAATATAGAATTTGATTATGCCTAAACCATTTTCTATTCCTGCCAGAAATTTTATTCTGTAGATACTCATGCTTAAGTTCCACTCCTAAAACATACCCAAGTTTTGGTTTCGCAGTCGTATCCTAAATCGTGCAAAGTGGAATCAGATCATATTCATGACTAAATTAATCATACTCGTTATATTTTCGATCATGCCTATAAGACCTTGTTTTCGAAATCCTGATAATGCCTAAATTTTATCTTCATTAATAACTAAGTTTTCATAATAATCCTGCCTATGCGACTTTGGGTCTATTTTTTTCCTTTAACCTAAAACCCCTAAGTCGTTCCGTATATGGATTTCAATATCTTCGATTCTCCAAGACGTCACAGAGATCGAGCATCAATGACTTGAGTTACTCCAAAAACATGCCTATATAATATTGTTCATGCTACAATCTATCGTGTCATTCTGTCGTGCCAAAGTCATTAGTCGTACCTAAGTAATTTTGAAATGATTATCTTGATCGTGCTAAGTCATCGTTCTTTGATCGTGCCTAAGTTATCGACTAAACTCTTAATCGTGTCTTAATCCCTCTACCAGCCATAAATTTCAAGGATGAAATTTTTTAAGGAGGGTAGATTTGTAACCTCCGTTAACAATTTCTTGGATTTTTTAAAATTTTGTATATTTCAAAACTCTGAATTTTCTAAATATTCGAAACGTACAATTCTGATATTAAGAAAACAATTTTCGACCGTAATTGCTATCGGTACTTGTTAGTCATCGGTTTTGTAAAAACTTTTTTTGTGAGATGTTACGCTAATTGA